>JAUBNY010000001.1:10435926-10445936 GCA_032275445.1 Crypturellus soui
GTGCCAGGTGCTCTAGGTGGCCCTGCGTGTGCAGGGGGGTTGGACTAGATGATCTCTAGAGGTCCCTTCCAACCTTAAGTATTCTATGATTCTATGAATCTATGTGGATGTGTAAAGCTTGGAGTTAAAGGTACTGAATCTTGAACTGAAACCATGTCTGAGTAGTTTGGAATTCTAAAGAAATTCTAATTTCTTCCTTTATAGCAGGCTCAAAAGTATCCTGTTCCATCAAAACATCTTCCAAATCTGGTTTGCTGCTCTTAGTGAAAAAAGAAAATAATTTTCTTTTCTAGCCTAAACTACAAAATTGGTTGCTTGCCCCATCAAGATCTATGTTTGTTACCTAAACCAGGGCTAGAGATGACTTACAAGAAAAGTGAAGCACAACAAATTTCACAAGCATTAACTGCAGTCCATAAAACTACTATACTTATAGATCCTGTAGTTTAATATTCCTGTACTGAGCAGCATGTGGATGATATTCTGGACCAGGTCTTTTCAGTTATTCAAGCAAAGTCAAAATTGCAAGAGAAATGTACTTAACACTTCACTATATGTTATTCACACTGAAATCAAGTTTTAACATATGACTGGGAGCATAGTAATTACACAAACTTATCTAAGAATTTTTAGTTTTTGTAACCTGAAATCTACAAGACTTCACTGTGTTTTCTCGAGGACTATGGTTCAAATGGATTTGTGATGTATTTGGTAATAAATGTTTAATTCTTCTGAAGCTCTTTTGGTTTTCGGTAGTTCCATAGTGTTTTCTGGAAATAAAAAATCAGTGTAGCTACATTGTTGAATAGTGAGTATGAAGATAAATGCCAAACTCTTCAATTATCTCCTAAGTTTTCTTCTTATAATACCCAACCCAGGAGGCATTTCTATGTTCTTATAACAAAAGCCTAAGTTTCAAATACCTTATGAGCTCAATTCTTTCTCTATGGACTTTGAAGATGTAATACAATCAAGACGTTTTGGATGGATTTTAGGAGTTATGCATGAAAAATAATCACATACAGTTTGATCATAAATGAAGAGCTTGTGTGTATTTCCTATGGATAGCTTTGAAATCTTATCTTTTTAGAAGTTCATAAGCTGAAGTAAAGAAGTGCCTTAAGGGTCATACAGGAATTCAAAACCCTTCTGAATAGTTTCTATAACATGTTCTTTTTAAATTGTTGTAAGCCTGATCCAAAGTCTGCTGAAGTTAAAACAGTTGTTTCTTTTCAATTCAGTAAATCTGGACTAATATTCTTAGGTCAGTAGGTGCAGGGATCTCTTTGATATCCAAGGTATATGTTTGGAAAATTTTGGCCATGCTTTTCAGAAATAAGATGTAAGGAAATTCCTTAGCATCACCTATGTTGGGCATTTAAATAATATATTAGTAGAAATGTTGCAGATGGTTGAATGAACTGCAAGAGGTTCTGCAAGAGGTTTCCTCATAAGAGGTTACATGAACTTCTTTTACGTCAAGGCTTCCTATAAATGTTCATATGAGAGTAACACAGAATAGCTATTGACATTTCTGACTATCAAAAAAAAATCAAGAAGTATTAGGGCAACCCTGACATTGATGCAGTATTTTAAGAGGAGAAGTCATAAAGAAAGTACTAGAAGGAGTTACTTCCAAGGCTCAGACACTGACACTTTATATAATTAATGAATTTTCCATAGATTGAATAGGGAGTATTGAAGGCAACTGATTTTTTTCTCAAATTTCTACACTTCTAAGAATGTAGAAAGATTATGAAGCACCCTAAACTCCATGATTTTCACCTAAGACATTTGGAATTATCCTTTTTTTCTACAATGCAGTATTTAGTTTTTCTCAATCTGTACGTGATGCTAAATGCTAAATAGAGTTCAAATCACGCTGATGAAGTGGAGCTAGCACAGCAGTTTCTCTATCATCTGTATAGGCAAGCTTTGTTACTAGAAATGATGAAACAGTTCCAATTATGCAGATTTAAGAGTTAGCAGAAACCAAAGAAAGTCATTTAGCTAACAAAAAGTATCGATGCCTGCAAATTACATCAAAGTTTAAAGGAGGATAGACTAGATTGAAAAGCAAGTAGAATAATTCATTGTGGAGAATTTTTTTTTACAAATTTAGGTAGGGCAACCTAGATTACTGATTGCAAATACCTTCCCCTGTGAATTTATCCTGCTTCTTACTGTGAATTGCTCATGAACTGATTTTCACTTGATTAATCATAAATGTTAAGGGAATAGGGGGAGGAGAGCCTCCACACCTCTTAACTTTAGTCAACTAACTTAAGTGTAACAGCAGGCTAATCTCCTAGGCTCCCTACGTAATCGGTGGAGAAAAGATAAGCTCTTCCAGAGACAGCTTTTAAGAAAGAGTTGTTAGATTCCTACTCTGATTTGCAATGAATGCTTCTGTTTTTTTCCAACAAATTATAAGAACTTTCTCTTTTTTTTCTGTCACTTGAAAAGAATGTTTTCCCCTAGGGCTCTAAATCTGTACATTGCTCTTAAAGAATTTAAAAACTCTGTTTGGACCCAAAAGGCCAAAAATTTTGCATAGGACAAACAATTCATGGGTAAATCCAGAAAAAAACTGTTTGCAAACCTAATATAAAGTAGAAATGGTATCAGGGTATAGCCAGAGCTGAACAATTCCTCCTGAGCCTCTGCAGGTAGTTCCCACATGTTTGCATCACTGTGCTGAAATTTCAAACAAAAGGTTTGTTAACTATGGATAAATAGTCTCAGTAGCAATGTCACACCGTCAATGGCAAATGCTATTAGGCTGCTGGACATCTTATGAACAATTAAGTTATAAATATACACTTTAACAATATTAACAGTATTAGTAATGTTATTACTGTAAGTACCAATTTTATCAAAAAAGGGCCAAAGAGTTTGCAAATATGCAAGAGAACATAACTAAAATTTAAAGGAGTCTTGAAAAAATGCAGTGACAATCAGAAAAGAATGATACTTATTAGGGAAAGGTAAAAATGCTTTTAAATGGGAATAATCTGTGGAATAATGAAAGAATGGGGAAGAACTGGGTATGTAGCAATTCTTCAGAAAAGGATGGGAGTTACAGCAGATGACAAGCTGAGCATGGGTCAGCAATGTGATGCTATGCCAAGGAAATAAATATCTTATCGGTGCATAAAAACACTCATGTAACTCACAAGACATATACATATCTTGAAAATAAGAATGATTTTCATACCTACCAAGAATGATTTTCTGTATGAAATAGGCATTGATGTTCATGTCAGCTCCTTCCTGACTTTCTGAACTTCTCCTTAGGCTCTAAAGAAGGCCAAAGTGAAGACTAATAATATCAGTAACTCCCCTCTCTGCCCCTTTCCATTTGGTTCTCCTTCTCTCTTCTTGCCTCACTATTGCACATGCCGTTTAGGTGGGTTTCCAAACCTCAGGCAATCCAACATTCCTGACATGATGCCCAGTGGTCCTGGAATCCTGTTTTCTTTTACACTCATGACATTTCAGCCTCTTTGGGAGAAACAATAGCAAGGTCCTAAAAGAATTAATTGGTCCTATTGGACCTCACACAGGACTTCAGATCCCTTTTAAGAAAATGAGTCCCCTAGTTCCTGATTAACAAATGTGTTATATGTCAGGAACCATGTGCTTTGATTTTACTGTAGTTTTCCTTTTGTGAGAAATTGGCAGAGAAATATCTTTACATTTTTAGAGCTGAGTCTCTTAAGCCTAAGTACCGTGTTACATTTGGGATGTGGATTTAGTTCTGAACAACTCATCTGAAACAGATATTGCTCTCTGCTCCTGGAGGGATTTATTGGCAAAACTAGCCATCTATTAACATTATCTTGGGACTCTGCACAGTAAGAATAGATGCTATAAATCTTAGTTGTATAAAAGCCCAGAAGCTATAAGGTTTTACAGGACAGCAAATAGAAAATTCCAATAAGTTCAGACCTGTTTATTTTACTTAGAGTGGAAGAACATTCTGAGTGAAACTTGGCTAGAAACATTTTTGGAGACAGTCATTCTGCACATCTCACACTAATTGATTCTACATCACTTTGTATTTGCATACTTTCTCTCAAAAACATATAATCGGATTGCATGGGTTATGCTAACTAACAAGAGCTTCTATTACTAATGACTATGTCAATGAATTTGGTCTTGGATGTGATAATTAATAATGAATAAATGAATAAATATATCTATAGTAACATACTCCATTATTAGTAAGAGTCCAGAATTTAAATTTACATTACTCACTGAGATTCAAATTTCACAATCGGATTGAGATTAGATAGAGCTCAATTAACTCTTTTTACCTTTTTTCCTGGCTGATCACACTGAAATTGTTACAGAAATCACAGATTTACTTAAGCAGAGTTAACATTTTTATTGCAAAAGGCACAGAAGTTGTTTACATCATCAGAGACTGGCAGTAAGAGTGAGTATGATGTTTTGAAATAGCAGATTTGAGGCTCCCGAATGACTCTCTGATTTGTGCCTTTTAAATTTTATTTTTACTATACATATTATTTTATTATCCACACTGATCTTGCATATCTTTTTCTGGCTAACAACAAGTACATATTCATACTTGCAAATATTTATATTTATCACTGTAATTATTTTATTATTGTACTTTAATTTCCAAACAAAGCCAGTTCTGGCAAACAAACTCAAATGTATTTATTATAATTTTTAACCAATAAAATTCTGAAAAGACTTTCTGGATATAAGGCTATTTTTTTCTATATATCGTTATACCTATAATACAATTTTCTTACAAAAGAAAACTTTGTAGTCTGACTGTTGCCTATTTGCATGTCTGCACAACCTCAATATTATAACACAGTGAAAAAGCTAATAGCTAATTACTTAAAAATCATTGCTCTTCTGGGAAGTTAAAATATATATATACATATATATATATTTTTTTATATTTAAACCTGGAAGAAGACAAAAACTGCTCTGTACTTACTTTTCCTAAATTTAAACTAGTAATCAGAAAGGAATGTCTTTCACAACTTTCTATTTGTTTATAGTTATATATTAGCCTATAAAGTATTGGTTATATTTTCACAGCAAATAATCAAAACTTAGAGGAAAACATATGTCATTTAAATATAATAGTAACAAATAAATTAAAAACCTTTCTAGGATGAAAATTTTCTAGCTCTTGCAAAAGGCTTACCCAGAAAATAGTGGAAAACATGGTAAATGCCTATTTAATTAAAAATCAGAATGAAGAATAACATATTGTTCATATAAGATATAACTTACATGCTAATGTGCTGTTACACATTATATCTTTCTCTTTCTTAAATATTTGTCTTTTATTTACAGGCTAGGAAAACAACTAGAAGTGTATGAAGAAAACTGCCCATACTGGATAAGAAAAAATATACTTTCTGAAAGGCTGCAGAGACAATACAGCTTAGTTGGGCCTCATATAAGCTTAGTTTAATTTGTTCATTAGTTTAATCATGTTCATTATATTCACAAGCCAGCTGAGCTCTGGTGTCATGCCTCTTTTTGTCTAGGGAAATGACGTGTATTTCTAAATAAAATTACAGTATCATCAGCATTCTGCATTAACTAATTGTTCTGCAACAAAGTCCTTTTTCTTTCTAAGATTTCATTTAAGTTCCTGATACATATAACAGCACTTTGAAATAGAAGAAATAAACAAATGCTTTTACTTGGTAAAGTTTTCTGGTCAGAAATATGGAGATGAAGAGAACCTTAGTTCTTCAAAAGTTTTTCAGGTCATTTGCAGCAAACTTTTAGGGCAGCTATTTATGCAAAGGCAACATGCAAGTTGATCTCAAATCCACATTATTTTCCACTGTTAACAAAGAGACTGGTCTACTGAATGAAGAATGTAGATTTGAAGAGCTGGCGGTAATCTGCTTATTGCAATAGGGTTATTGTATCTGCTCATAAACTGCAAGACAATTCCCAAACATGGGACTGTCATGGTAAGTATTGTGGTTTCTGTCTAAGTACGGATCTCTGTGAGAACATTAAACAGGCTATCAGAGCAGAAATCAAAGGAGTTAAACAACTAAACTAGGAGATCAAATGTTAATAATGCATGTACTGTGATAAATTTAATAGCAATAAGATGGTTAGATAGGAAACATCTTGGAAAATGAGGGCAACAAGAAGGCTACTCACAGAACAGTCCTGTTTCAAGCAGAACTCGTTCCTTGCTGCTAAGTATACAAACATTAAAACCATACAGATACACAAGCAGGAGAATACAGGGAAGAGGAAAGGAAGAGTTCTACCACCAGTTTGAAAACTTTTTTTTTTTTTCTGATTCAAGACAAAAATGAATGGCATCTAAAAAGAATTCAAAGTAATTGCAAACTTAGACTTAGAATCAACACATTAGCAACTCAACAGGAGAGAAAACAGGATTTGTTCATCATTAGAGGAATCATATGAGGTGCAGGAAGCTAGTAGAAAAAAGCCAAACATTTGCAAAACTACTGAAAAAAAGGAAGATACCACTATTAATATAATTCATAAGCATCACACATACTGACTGTCAGGGCATTCCAGGGAAGAAAGATACTTTTGGCAGTATTATCATGCACCTACCTGATCTGCCAAAGACATCACCTGAGGAGGAAGTAGGAGTTTTTAGAATGACGTAAAGTACAGATCAGATCAGATATTCAGTCTGAGAATGTGAAGAGAAAATACTGATAATATGAAATGAAACTACGCTGCAGCTTCATAGGTTTCAATAAAGCATTTGATCATATATGGCAAGGAATACTATGGGTTGTGATGAAGACACTCAGCATCAGCAAAAGAATTGTGACAATCCTTGATGTCCTTTATTACAGTGTATAGAGTAAAGTCCTTGAAGGCAACACACCAAGTAAGAAGTTTCACATAACAGCTGGTTTAAGGAAATCATGTCCCCTACTCTCACATCTCTTCAAATGTTTCCTTGAACATGTTATGTCAAAGGACTCTAAAAACTTTGAAGAAGTGCTGTCACTTAGAGGTAGGAATGCAAGTAACCTATTCTTTGAAGATGATGTAGATTTGATAGGAGGAAAGGAACCAGGATGGACAAAGCTTGCAGCACTGAAATGATATATGGAATGGAGATCAGGACAAAAAAATAGAGCAAGGTAATGACAATGAGGTATAGTGACACTGAACAAGAAATATACATCAAAAGCAGGAAGCTTGAATCAATTGACTCATTCAAGTATCTCAGTACTACTATGATGAAAGATGGGAAATCTGAAAGATGGGAAATCTGAAACAGAAATGCGAAGAATGCTCTCATGCTATCTGTGCTCACAGACCTAAATAGTGCCTGTAAAGATAAGAACAATGCAAGAGAAAAAAAGGAACGTTCTTAGAATTACTGTGTTCTCAAGAGCATGAACAGTGTGAAAGTGGTGAAACTCAAACAGCAGCAAGTAGAATGAAGAATTCAAGCCTTTGAATTCAAAGTCTCTGCAGAATTCTGTGGATACCCTACCCAGCACATAGAGTTAACAGCTCTATTACAGAGAAGCAGGATTTGCGGTAATTGGATCCCACGAGCCTCTACTCGTAGCAGCATAAAGAGATAAGTTGGAACAGTTTGGCAATATGGCTAAAGTAAAAGACCTAGGAAACACAATCTGCAGTGAAAAAAAAAAAAGTCAAGCAAAAGAGAAGGGGAGCTGCTACTGGACAACTTGTTGTAAAATATCACCAGAAGCTGGACAGGAAAATCTCTGGCAGAACTTCTTCAAGCAGTTAATACCACCTGAAGTGGAGAGAGATTATGGTCAGCATCTCACAATGACCCAGACAGCCAGAAGAAAGGAAAGGGATTGTTGTAGCAAGAATATCTGTTTTAAAAGAGAATTTTGAATAAATCATTTCTTGCTTTCTCTATTTTATATATTGTTAAGATGTATTTCTTGTTTTTCCTCAGTCTCTTTCATCTTTCCTTTATTTGTATAGGAAAATCATATTACATGAACTACAGAGGAAATTGCATAGGAGATTTGTGTATGGAATTTCTGCAGTAATCATATCCATATCTGCCCTTCCTTCCCTAAATAAAAAAGACATGATTATTCAATATGTTATAAGTGGCTAACCTTCACATTTTCTTTCCTTCTTCTGTCAAGTAAGATGGGAGATTGTATTTGCAGCTTCTACCTTTTATTTCACATTAATTTTAATTTTTGCTGCAGAACAGTCTTCTGTGAAGCATCCAAGTGCAGTTTGTGTCTCAGCTTGTTAGAGCCTGACCCATATTCAGTTTGCATTTTCTTCTTTACTTATTTTCATCTTTTCTTCTGTAGTTGTATATATAGCAACAGCCTACACTGTTGTATTTATTCTCTCTATACTCTCTTGTATCAGGAGAACCAATACAGTCATCTTTTAGCAATGTAAGGGAAAATCTTGTGTCATAAAGAAGGCAGGAAAAACTTAAAGTGTGAACATCCATGACTCAGGTTGCTGGACAGAAATACATTTCTTTTGATATTATGGGGCTTTTCCACCTCAGCAAAATTGTCCTGAAGCTACTTCTGAAGCTAGATGTCATCTGGATTCAATATGTTGTCATGAAAACGCTTGGACAACAACAGCATTTCCTGTATGATTTCTCCTCCTAACTTGCTGATTGTATTTAGTATGAATTGAACCCTCTAATAATCCCCATATACTTTAATTAGCGCACCAGCACAAGGAATATCTATTTGAAATTCATGCTGAATTTTTCTACCTGCTGTGCTTCATTTCAAATTTGAATGCTCTTTCATCTTTGTACTATCCTGCATCAATTCACACAGAAATCTTGGGGGAATGCATCCAACCCCCCCTTCTAATTTTACTTTAAAATCGTTAGTCCCTGTAAGGACCTATCATCTGACACGTGAACTAAGAAAATATATTATAGATTGCTTTTTCATGATTCTTTGGTGAATGACTAATGATTACTAATGAATAAAAGGAAATGAAGGTTAACTAATCCACAACTAAAGGTTATGATGAGTCACGTAAATGTGGAATATCATTAAGCAGAAAGAATGAAAGAAGAGTAATTTATTTAATTTGGGCCTTACTCCTTGCTTTTCATCTGCAAAAAAAGAAGTGAAAAAGATATGTCATGGATTTTGTGTTATTTATGTGCTCTACCAAAGAATAGATTTGCATTTTTTTCCACAAAAAATTTGTCTGTGATGTATGTGGCGTTTTGTTAAAACTTAAGAGTCTGATCCAAGATAGTCTCTGACCTTGTAGTCTTAAATTCCAATGATCCTTTAGCCTCAACAGAAAATTAGCAGGACTATTTGTATCGGTAAATATTACTCCTGCAAATAAGTATGATCATTTTGGTGGCATCTGTGCTGGCTTTGGATGGGAAGATAAAATTCTAATTACTGAGGAATTCACACAGTGTGTTTCCTTCCTCTCTCTAGTACAAAACAAAACAAAACAAAACAAAAAAACAACAAACAAAAGCAAAACAAAAGAAAACAAAAGACAAAAAAATCCAAAGCAATTAAAGGAGCCAGAAGTCTAGAGTTTGTAAGTGTACAGGGAAAGAAGGAAAGTAAGAAATCAATGACAAGTTTTACTATTGATGGAAGCCAGAAAGGAAAGGTTGGGTCAAAGATGGGACCCCAAAAGAGCTATGAGAAAGAGAAGAGAAAGTGTATAGCTGATGGCAAAATGTGAAAGTCAGTTCACAGGGAAAGTAAAGCTGCGTAAAAATAGAATCTTTCCGAAGCAACGGAACTGGCGCACAGCTAGTGAAGTGCAAAATGGCCGTCTCGGTTTCTGCAAATACCTGGTTATCTGCGTGTGCAGGACTCCTGTAACGGTTCCTTGTTCCTTTTCACAGCTCCTCGGAACTCTCAGAGTAATGCTTACAGTCTTTCCCTATGTGCTGTTTATCTCATTTTTATTTTATTTTATTTTATTTTATTTTATTTTATTTTATTTTATTTTATTTTATTTTATTTTATTTTATT
>JAUBNY010000001.1:10446036-10466388 GCA_032275445.1 Crypturellus soui
TATTTTATTTTATTTTATTTTATTTTATTTTATTTTATTTTATTTTATTTTATTTTATTTTATTTTATTTTATTTCCCCTGATGCAGAAACAGCAAAATAATCATTGGTGCAGGAATTATTTTAATAAAAATGTCTTTTAGATAGGCATACTATATTTTGTTTTGGTTTAGTTTGCTACACTAGTGGTTTATTAAACCACCACAGGTAAGAGAAATATTTTCAGCGTCAATGAGCGCCAGGAATTTTTAAAGTAGATCGACAAAAAGTTTTTCAGTACTTTATGATGAAATTTGAAGGTAATGGGGGAATTCAAAATGTTCAATGACTTACAAGCTCCAATCCTACCTGCATACTTTGCTCTTGTAACATTATGTAAAGAATAAATGAAGTAAAACGTCTAAAACTCTAACTATGTAACAATCTGAGTAATCTTTTACCTTCTGTATGGCCTTTCTTCATTTCCTCCAATTTTGTTTTTTGTTCTTTCATTTAAATATAATTTCTGTTATTTTCTCAAAGCCTATAGTATCCCTCAGCTTCTTTTGAATTTGAACTGCCTTTAAAAGTAGCGGTTCTAAACCCTCTTTTTATAAATAGCCCACTGGTTTAATGGGCTTCTGCTGACAGACATCAGCTGAAGAGCTGACAAAGGTTTCTGGCTGTAAATAACATTTTCTGCATATAACCGATTCTGTATTCTCTTCCTAAAGCCTGGCAGACAAACACAGAGTAAGCTCATATATTTGCAAGTGATGAAATTACTGGAGATTAATTGGGTAATACTGGTGTGAAGTAAGAAATGAATCAGAGGAGTTCTCTAACTATCTCCACTTATGTTACAAAGCTAAAAAATAGCTCATCTTGATGATTATACTAGCAAGTACTATACCTATGTCTATGGTCAGCTCCTGTGGATCAGAATGATTTACTATGTTGCAAAAATATGATAACTTACAAAATTGTGATTGAGTTGAGTTCAGAGACAAGAAAAACTGGGTCCTTTCCATTCCAACGATACATACATGCTGAAATCTGACACCGAAAATTTAAACATTATGCTTTTTGAATAATTTTAAATGTATTTTATATACATTTTATGTATTTAAATATATTTTTATTGGGTAGGATCACACATGTAATATGCTTACCTGATGAACATGCTAACATTAAGTTAGAAGTGGCAAGGATGAATTTAGCTTGCAGAGTATATCTGAGTGTCTTCTCTCATCTATGTTTCACAGATAATGAATATCTCTTGAATAATAAAATTTTACACTTCTAATAGGGAATTGCTTTTTTTGTATATGTTTAAAGAAGTCCTGAAGTATTCTAAAGCTGAAACAATTAAAGTTTTGCACATGATCTTAAAGAGAAAGAGGGAGCGATTACTTTCTGGTCATACTGCTGTCTTCTAGAGTGTTCAGTGTTGCTGATGTCCCCCCCTCAGAACCTGCCTGCACAATGTGTCTCTGGCCCTCTGGTCTTTCAGTCGCCCTGATTGCACATTTGGGAAGGGGCCATGTTGATATCTGAGCATTTCACAAATGGGTACGTTCTTGGGGTCCTAGACAGTGAGGATGTGCATGCTGTCACTAGTAAGCTTCAATCCTGAGAAGAAAAGGGATTTTATACTTAGGTTTTGCATTAGTTCTGGTGGTGTTATACATGGGAGATGTTAAAGGTGGCACCTTGTCCATGCATGCTGCATAGCTGGTCATTCTAGTGTCTTCTCTTTACACACACACATGCCCACGTGGCATATGGATATGCACGCTGCCGCACTGCTGCCTCCAAATGGGAAAGCAGCAGCCGTGTCCATAAGCCCGGGATGAAAATACCTCCCAGGGCTCTGGGGCACAGGATGGGATCTGCTGGCCAGGCATGAAGGAACCCTGAGCCCTGGCTCACGCTGGAGGTGACAGTCTCTTACAACATCTTCAAACATCTACATATTTTTCATCAGTACTTACCAATATTTCAACACAGCAAAGCCTAGACGCTGATCACTGATATTATACACAAGTTAATATTATTTTGCTCATTTAAGGTCAAAATAATCACTGATGAAAATAGTTCTGATTTTTTTTCTTTACACATATTTAATCAATGAGATTGTTGGAGAGGATTTTGGTGATATTTTGGGCATTTTAGGATTTTGGGCATTTTAGTACCAGGCCATCACTGCATTTTTGCATGCAAAAGATACTCACACTGCTTCTGCCTGTTCCATATTGTTTAAAACGGATCTCATCATTTCCTCAGCTTTCTATTCCCTCTAGTGTGCCTGGAGTTCTGATTAGTAATTTACCACAGAGTTCTCTAACAGTGAATACTCGACTGCTGCTGTTAATTAAATCTGTGCGGGTAACTATTCACTCACAAGAGACAATCATTGCAGCAAGATATTGTCAGGCCTGAGGCTTTGCACTAATAGATTCTGCACATATCCCAGAGGTGATATGTTCCATATCCGGAGAGGAAGCAGTGAGCCAAATCTTCTAACATATCCAGCCGGTGATTCAGGGAATGAATGCCAGGGGGACAAGCTTCAAAAGATGACATTCTTAAGACAGAAAGATGGGCAGAACAAGAGCAAAACAATATGGATATTTTATCATTCTTGATGCAAAGTATTCTCACAACATATGATTTAGTCCATGTTTCTTTTAACTTTAATTTGGGGCACAGGACAGACACAGAGTGCTTTAAGCTGTTAAAATTAATCATTTAGGGAGATGTCATACAGTCAGTGGTGCTGTTAAATTAGAAGCATTGATGAGTTGAAGAGACACATGGTAAAAGTGGCTTATAGCAGGATACTGAAGAATTACATAAAGCAGCTTTAAAGAAACTACTGACAGTTTGCCATCATTTACTTTCAAAGGTGATCTATAAATCTTTCCTCTATCAGATAATGATAGATTTTGTCGTTCAAGGTATCTTCTAGCATGTGTGAGAAGGTTATGTGCATTGCAAGCAAATGAGAAAATGACAAAATTTAAAAGTTTGTTAGCCTCATCACCCTAATGAAGGAAGCAATTGCTTCCTGTGCACAATTGCTGCCTTAGTAAATCTGCATCCACTCCACACAACATTAGTTGCTTCAGTACATACACATGCAACGGGATACAACCTGCTGCCATGAAGGAGTTCCTGTTGTTGTTAATTAGCATTATCTGGCTTTCATGAATGGTTTAGGTATTATACAAAGAATAAGCTTCTTTCTTTTTTTTAACCTTCTTAAAAATTATACAAAGCTGTATATTAATTTTTAGTTTACAAAGGAAGGGAAAGTTTAAAAAAAGCAATGATGACTTTTCTTTATGCATATGTAATTATATTTATACCTGTATTTAGGTACTTTTAATAACAAGTGAAACAAATGATCATGAGTGAAAGATAATGCTTAATTAGTAGATAACAGAAAGATTGCTTCAGGCTATGGAAGATGTGGTTAGGTTGAATTATGATTTTGCTTGTACAGATAATGCTAGTTACCTAATGCTTTGACTATTCGGAGAACTTTTACTATTTATACAAACATTGTTAATGTTTTGTTAATAGACTACTTGGAACATGATGTGAGTAGTTTTGCTCTATGTACCTTAAAAATAATATCTACATATTTAACTCGTAATGCACGTGTTATATAAAATATACCTAAAGCAGAAGGCAAGTGGTTTAATAGTTATTATTACAAAATCTTCAGATAAGACCTCTTCTGAAGTCTTGAAAACTTCAGAACTTGTTTCCATTTAGAGACTGGAAGGGCTTTGGAGAGGTTTTTAATCACTGGTGATAGCTGGTGATGATTGAGTGATGTGCTTTTTGTGTCACTTGAAGCACCTCTGTGTCAAATAGAAACTGTCAAGGGACAGTTGTTCTTGTTATGAAGTAGACAAAACAATGAAGAAAAGAATAGCTTTGATTACTTAATAATGTAGATTTTGAAATTGTGGCAAGCAGTCGAATGGAGACTGCATGAGCTTTTAAGTGTTTAAGTGCACATTTCAGAAGCACTTTGTGAAGAAACTCTGGTAGAGGCAGACCCTGCTGGAGCTTTGGTCATTCTCATTCTTTCTCTTTCACATAACTCTCATGAATTCTGTTTGTCCAGCACTCCAGAGTCCACAAGCGCAGGAATACTGGCATTAAATGTCACTTGAAATAACAGACGAACATTTATTTAATGATCACTTTATGATACCTGTGCCAAAAAGGGCATTTCCGTTTGAGCTACCATTAGACATTAATGTCTTTCTGTGACATAAAATTCATACCGAAAGTGCTGTATATGTATATATTGCATAGAGTTTGACCTAGATCCAAAAGGAGATAACTACCAATTTAAGGACTTGTAGAAGAAGACAGAAACTGAAATGGAAGTTTTGTCTTTTTTTTTGTCCTTTTTTTTTGTCTTTTCTTTTGGTCTCTTTTTTTTTGTTTTTTTTTTGCTTTTTTTTTATATATATATTTTGGGAGTGGATTTTGTCCTTTTTTATCTTTTTTTTTGGTGTATCTTTTGTCTCTGTAAAATGAGGCCATGCTTACTTAGTTCCACTGTTCTTGTATGGGTAGCTCTTGGATTTTGACTCTGTCTCGCTGAGAAAATTTGCAGTTGCATTTGGTTGAGATGAAAATCATAAAGAAAAATATGTGCTTTACAATTATTCTTCTAGGAAGTGCTCTCTGTAGTTTTATTTGGTAATACAGACATGCAGAATTACTTAAGAGTAGAGTACTTAAGAGTAGAGTAAGAGAGTACTTAAGAGTGATGTAAGGCAAGATCAATAACACACAGAAAAAAAGCTGTATTTCCATCTGAAAGTGAAAAATGACAACTGGAAATTACTCTGAAATTTTTGTTTACCCAGTGCTTGATCTTATATGTGAATTGAAAAAATTAATCTCTGAGGTTTGATGAGTCACATTACTATTCTCAAAAATGCTTCTAAGCTCTTTCCATTTGCAAAGCCTTCAGAGGTCAGAAGTATTTCCAAAATTATTGTGTTCTGACTTCCATCTCCCATAAATAACCAAATCTCTTCATTTGTTTCAGACGTCATAACTGTAAGCTAATTCCTAAAGGATGTTCTTTTGAACGCACTGAGTTTCAACTTTCAAATTGTTAGCTAAAACAAAACTTTTGTTTGTTTGTTTGTTTGTTTTTGTTTAGATGAATAACAGCTTACCTTGCTTCCTTGTTTTGGCATCTCTATCTTCAGGAAGTTTCTCAGCTTTCCTTTTTGAATCAAATATTAATTTCTCCACAGCATATTAGACCGCCATTGGACTGTTGCAGTGAGCATAAGAGAAAATCCATGCCTTAGTGAAAATGTTAATAAATGCTTTGTGAAATAGCTATGCTTTCTGGAAAGTGGGTAATAAGTAAGAGGAGTTATAGCTTGATGACAACAATTTTAAAAATAGCTCCCATGGGCAAAATTTAGTTCTAAAATTTTGCATTAAATTTCATGAAAATATATCTTTAAGATATATATTTGATCCCAAAGAGAAATTCATTGTTTCTTAGGTGATCAGCTGATTCCAGCATAGCTAGCTTTGTTTTTTTATGAGGTATAGAGAAGAAATAAGCTTAGTTTATGCTTGTATTTAACAGGTTTTTGTTAACCTGTTAATTTTTTCTATCACTTGAATATACAGCGAATGACAAACTCAGCAATAAATGAAGGATGAAAAAGAGTGAGCAAATCGATTTGCATTTTAGCAGAAAGGCTGAGCCAGCAAATCACACACATCTACTGTATAAGAGTATGTAATTTTTGCTCACATTGGTTCTTTTTATTTTTTACCTTTAAAACTTGTAAATTCCATACTTTTAAAGAAATTCAAGGACTAACAATAGAGGGTCATTAGGAATCAAAGACTTAGCTATTTAGTAAGAATGTGTACAGGCAAATAAATTGGCTAAATTCTCTCCTCTACCAACTGAGCTGGCCACTATATCCAGAATCCAGTTTCACCAGGCCTTAGCATGATTTTTCTGAAAAGCATAATTTTTAATGTCAAGTTTCAGTTTGATTGCTGCTTAGAGCCTGGTTATATTACTGAATTTTATTATAGGGAGAATTACTTAGTTATGTTCTACTCTTGATGCCTTTACTCAGATGAAACCTTACATGAGCACTTTAGGATCAGTAACATATGAAAGAAATTACAGTATGTCCAAATCATAGGAATTACAGTACAGGATCATAAGCCAGCTCCTCTTGGCCCAGTGCTCTCTGTCTATCAAATTGTGCCAAACTAAAAGGTGCAAAGAAACTAAAATTAAGTGGACATGGTATAACATGGCATCTGAGTAACCTTGCCCAGTCTTTGTTATATCAGAAACTCAAAGGTTTTTCTACTCTCCAAGATATCTGGATATTCCTCTAATATTTCAGTACAGTCACCCTGTATAATATCTTTTTTTTTAAAAAAAAAAAGGAAAGAAAGAAAAGAAAAGCACTATTAAACTTAATTTGTTTTGATGCCACCACTAGCAGCAAGGAAATTTATATTGCCTTCAAGGACCTTTTACTTTCCTATGTCACATCCGTTTTGGATGAGTAAGTAGTTAGATTCACAGAATTAACTCCTGTCTAATGCATGAAAAGATTATTACTCAAAAAAAAAAATAACATTGAAATATTTCCTATGCAATTGTAGGCATTGTCTTTGGTAGCTGTTGGATAATTAGATAGAAACTCACTACTATGCTTTCCACTGGCTTTGATATGAGAACAAGAAGGATTTTTTATTTTGAATGAGATGGTAGAAAACTCAATAATACTCTAGACAATCATTTTTGGTGCAGGTTCCTGATAAATTTCAAACAAGTGGCTGAAGTGTCTCATTAAGGATAGTGTCTCATTAAGGATAGTGTCCACCTAAGCTACTATGATAGTTGCTGAAGGGCACATTTAAGAGTAAGTTGAATCTTAAGTGCTCTAAGTTGCTCTCTACAATTGTCTCACTTTTTTTTTCCCCCGCAGCTTATCGAGGTTGAAAGCCAAGACAATAAGGGTCCTGATCAAGCAGTTTGGTGATGTCTTCTTCATTTAGTGGTTTAAAAATCCATGAGACATATCAAACTTTTACTTTCACGTCTATCTCTCTAAGATGTCGGGTATAAGCTACTAATAGAGTAAAGTGGGAAAAGAGGTGTCATCGATATCTGTTTTCACACCATGCAATCATTCCTTACTTATGAGCTGTCTGAAAATTCATTCAACATGTACACTCAGTAAGGGAATATAGTAAAATAAAAGTATGAAGTAGTAGATAGAACCGTAGCACATGGTTTCTGGTGTTCATTATATGTATTTTATTATAGAAGAACACTTTATAAGGGTGTACAGAGCATGCAAATGAATCAAGAAAGAAGAATACAAAGAGTTTAGAATCTGAATAGAAGTTAAACTGTTTTTAGCCAGTGATACTGATGTACTGATAAGGGAAAGCTTCTGGGTGAGTTTGAAGGCAAAAAGAAGGCACTGTCAAAAGAAGACTTACTAATATGTGAAGAAGGGACTATATAGTTGGAGGGACATGGAAATGCGTAGCAAACAGCCACTGTGCCTCCTGGATCCAGTACAGAGCTACAGCGATACATATCTCAGCTTGTTTTCTTCATGTTTGTTTTTTTAAGGCACTAGTAAATAAAGCATTTGGGAAAGCTGACAGAAGCCCCATTGTAGTGTCAAAAAATCTCCACTATTAAAGAACACTATCGATGAGGCAGGAAAAATCACTTAAAATCAGAAAATGCCTGAATTTGGATTGTCAGTATAATCTGAGTGTGTCTCAATGTGCCTGTGTTTTATGATAGTTAATCGCACTGTGACATATGCCCTGGTGTAGTCAACATAAATTAGATACTTGGTGAAAAACCTAAAATTCAAATGCAGTTATTCAACACTTTGATGATAGCTTTTCAGAAGATAGGTATTTTTCAAATTTGTTTCTACTATTGCACGATCTGAATACTCCCTGGAATGGCCCCTTTTGCCCCTTGACCTCAGAAATAGTGGGAAGCGGGAGCACCTCAATTAAGAACCTGTAGCCTAATAGGATGAATAATGGCAGGAAGATGCCTGATTCAGTTCAGAGACGTATCTGTCAGAATGGATGGTGCATACTTAATGAACAACAAATCAATATTCGGCACTCTCTTTGCTGGTAAGTGACCGAGCATGCCGTCTTTGATGAACATTTCTAATATTGCTGTCTACATAGAATAATTAATTTCTTCATTAATATTTCTGTGATGCTCCTCACTATATTATTTGAGTTGTTTCTAAACAGTGTCCAAGACCGTGTTTGAGTTGCCTGCCTCAGGGACCTGGCAAGATGATCTGTGAAACCTATTTTGAGCATGTGATCTGAGTCATCCTTACAGCCATGTAGTTAGCTGGAGTGCTAACCCTCCAAACAGCAGACTCTAGCCAGTCCTATGCCTGTGGAGTTAGGAGCTGAGCACTGCTGTATCTATCTCAGCTCACTGCTTGTGCTACAGTAAAGGACATACGTGGCAGCGCCTAGAAAGACTCTAAAGCCTGGAAAGGCTCTAAAGAGGACAAGACTGCCAGGCTACCAGGTCAAAAAAGTATGGGTATAAGAAGGAGCAGAGATGAGAACATTAGTGTACTTAGGCCCAGGTACATTTATGAAATATTCAATAGCTCTAGTAAGGCATTAGGTGACATTTGGTAAGACTGGTGACCTTAGGCTAAGGCCTAGGATTAAGGTTGAGAGAGAAAGCCCTACAGGGAGTTGGGCTCCAGCTGGGCATGCCAAAGGAAATGGAGTGCTATATCTAGACTGGAGGTTGGACCATCTTTGCCATTTAGCCAGCACTAGCCCTGATGACCTCAGGATTAGGGTTAGGGTTAGGCTAGGGTTAGGGTTAAGAGAGAGAGAGAAAGTCTGGATCCCCAGGAGAATGGGGCTAGAAAGGGCATGCCAATGGGTAATGAGTACAAATTTACTTAAAAGCAGTTATATCTCCATATGGAAAAGAACGTTTTTTTCCGCTAGGGTGACAGTGCACTGGAACAGGCAGCCCAGAAACATTGTGGAGTCTCCTTCTCTGGAGACCTTGAAACCCTCCCCTGCATCCAATCCCGTGCAACGTGCTCTAGACATCCCTGCTTGAGTAAGGAGCTTGGACTAGATGTTCTCTAGAGGTCCCTTCCAATCAAATTCTGTGATTCTGTGTTTCACTTTGTACTCATTACCCCTTCTCCTATCACTAGCCACCACTGAGAAGAGTTTGATCCCATCCTCTTCACACTCTCCTTTTGGGTATTTGTACATGTTGATAAGATCTCCTCTTACATCTGACCTATTCAGCCATAAATTGTGAAGTACTTCCCTTCAGCCCTTACTACTGGTAAATGTGTAACTGCAGCTAGTAGACATCCTCTCAAAATGTGTTGATGGAATTTCTTGAGACTGTGTTGAAGAATGGAATGAGTAGATGAAAGCTACATTGTGAAGAAGGTGCTGAAACGTCTCAGTTTTCACTAGTTCAATCCAAGTTTTTAAACACGCATGTAGATCTGTCCACATGTTAGGCCTTCTGAATACCTTCAGTGGCAGAAATGCCTATTCACTTTCTCCTGAAAGTTTCTCAGGGTGTGAATTTGCTTCCTGAAAGTACATGCTTCACAACATTAAAAATGTAGATAAAATAAAATGAATTGCTCCTTGACTATTATATTATGGCTGACTTTCTGAACAAATACTTCTTTTTTAGTGCTATGAAGATTGACAAAAATTTGTGAATGACTAAAATTTGTCATAGATAGTTAATTAAACTATCTAAACTAACAAAACTCTGTATATAGCGAGTGGCAAGTGGAATGATTTGTTCTATTTAGTCTTTTATTGCACAGGATACTAAATAAATGTCCAAGAGAGAGTCATTTTAAGAGTTAAAAATTTCTTACTGCATACAGTTAATTTCTGTCTGATTGTGTATCATTTCAGAAAATATCCTAAATTATTACAAGATTTGATTAATATTATTTGCCATTTTTCACCATTATTTAGGTAATGTATTATTTGACAATTATTTTCATTTTTTTCAGAAACTCTATAATTAACCAAGTGTTGTTAGGCAAATAATGTCTTTGATGAACAAGGTCAGTTTTCAGAGAACAGATTCTTAATTATTTGCCTGGTGGGTCTAACTATCATTAGTACCATTATGATACATGAGATGGAAATGCCCACTAAATATTATTTTTGTGGCATTTTGACTTTTTTTAGCCTTTCTGAGCAGAATTGAAGATGTAACACTTTAAAGAGTTTTCATAGCAATTCAGAGGTTTATTTTTTTACTGGAGAAGACCCTAAACCTCTGTTGCATTTTGAGTGATTTAAGGACTTTTGACTGTAAAGACTGGATCAATAGTTCTCAACAGCTTAAGATTCTATCACTTAGATAGGTTCATTGTGAAGCCTGAGATAAGACTATCAGACAGTTTGGAGTTAACAGCTCCTGATTGGTTTAAAAAAGGGCAGTGAATTCTTTCTTTAAGCCCAGATGCCTGGCAGCTCTGATCACAGAGAGAGAAAGAACCGCACCACAGTGCTCTTAAGGCAAAAGTGGGTACCTGTCACCTTTCCAAAGAGAAAATGAACATGATATGTAATATCCCAGGGGACAGCCAAGTTAAGGTTGGGACAAGAGTGCCACTATATCATTGTTTAATGTGGGAAATAACTCATTGTTTATATGTATGGGATATGTAGTCAGAGCAGGACCGAATCAGTTTTCAATGTTTTAATAAAACAAGCTTATTGCAATTAAAAAAAAACAGTAAATGAAAACCGCTTTTTAAAAACTCCCATGACCATCTCTCCATGTATATTCATTAAACATGTTTTCTGCCCCACTAATTTTAAAATACTTGTGGCTTAATAATTGGGACTTTTTGTCTAACTTTGCACTTTTTTGAGAATTTTGTTTGTAAATTAGTCTTTCTGAACACCTTATCTCCCCTTGTCCTCCTTTTACAATGTCCCTTGTCTTTCTCTACCTTTTTCCTCCTTACACTTCTTTTCTCTTCCTCTCCTTTTTTACTTCTCACTCCCTTCAATGCTTTATTATCTAACTTAATGGAATCTAATCTATTCTACTATTTTGCTCCCCAAGCTATTACTACCTACTGTCATCTCTTCCATCTCCTTGGATGGGATACTGTCACCATTCAAATATAGGGGCTGAGAATCTCAGATGTAGAGAATATGTGAAATTCTCACCAAATTTCCAGATACTGCTCTCCAAATGAGAGTTATTTGACACTTTTGAGTGTGCAAAGACACAAATGAGCTTTCTGAAAGTATTTGTTGTCATGGTTTTAAGAAAATAGCCAAAAGAAAGAAGTATACATATATATATATATATATATATATAATTCCTGGATATGTTTCTTAAGGTAAAATGTGTCCTTTCTAAGTTCAATGTGATGTAGGATAAATAGCATGAAATATACATATTAGAAAAGTATATATCTTTAAGGAACATGCTGAAATCAATTTCAATTTTAAAAGATGATTGTGTGTATGTGCATATACATATAAATATAAAAATAAGGGAAAATTTTCATTGCTGTCAAGAGCTTTCAGGCTTTTAATGAGATCACAAAGTCAAAATGAGTACTGTAGTTTCAGCTAAAGTGATAATGTAATTATTCTCCTTCAATACAGAAAACACACGGAACCAACTGTGCTCCAAAGTATGCCCAAGCAGAGGCACACTATGAAGACATTATCAACATGGAATCTGGTAGAGCATGGTGGTGGGCTCTGGGCTTGTGCTCAGGGGACTCAGCAAAGGGCACGTGATTCATTCTGAGTAAAAACAAAACCGTTCTAAGACTTAAGGTAAAATCTGAAAGGATGACTAAAAATGACAGGTAAATCAATAGTTCTGCAAAACAGCTTACAGATTCCAAAAAGCAGGGTTTGTTTTGGTGGGGATACATAAACACAGAGCCTACCAAATTCTTATGGGATACGTTTTAGTTCTTTCAGGCTGAATAACATTCTTTCTCACTGCAAGAATCACAGCTGTCAAACTGTCAGTGGGCTGAAGACTGGTTGTGGTTTATGATAAAATTTCATGGAAATTTAAGCTACAGAATCTCTTTATTTAGAAGGCAAGTATTTAAAAATATCTTTAAATGAGAAACGTCTCTGGAAAATAGTGCAAAAATGAACTGTTGTGAATAAACATGGTATTTGGCACATCCAAAAATGTGTATTCTCAAAAGAATAGTTTTGCTTTAGAAGGGAGACAGCAGCATAAAGAGTATGCAAGTAGGTCAAAGTCTTTATTCTGTCCTGTCTTATCCTATCTTATCCAATCCCATCCCATCCCATCCCTTCCCACGCTATCACGTCTCATTCCCTTCTATAACTGGTATCTATTAGGGTGTTCTACACTAGATAGATTCTTAAGCTTATTTATTTATCTTAAAATGCCTTAATAGCTTCCAGTAGTATGACTGTTATACTCTCCTGTTGAGAGAGAAGGGTGGAGGTTTTTGTCTTTTTAAAAAGATCTAACAGCTGCAACCCATACGTAGAAAACAGGCAATATGTGTTTTAGTGCTGTCTTGGGAGGGACACACTTCCAAGAGCTTGCCCAAACATCTGGGCAAGTGACTATGGTTGTATACCAGAATTCAACACAAGAACGGGAGCTGAGGGGTTATCATCTCAGGATTCCTTTTCGTTGCTTTTCTTACTCCACAGTTGTTAGATATGAAATATATTAAGAGTCTAGGTATTTTTTATTCAACTATAAGACTGACTGTAAGTGTGCAAATATATGTGTTCAGAGTAGACAAGATGGATTTTCAACATTCAAATTCTGCTCTGAATTTACTGAAACTCAATATGAATAGTTATTTTAACACTGAAGTATCTCAGTTCTGTGGCAGATAGTTTTCTGTAATCATGAATCCTCTTTGTGCTGTTCCTTATCTTAGACTGATGGACTTGGGACTGCAACATTTGCTGTAACAAATGAAAAGAGATGGGCATCTGTGAAGTGTGGTCTCATTTACCCTTCACTTTACTCAGAGAGGATAATATATTTTATGCTCCATTCTAGATATGAATGGTGATTCTCTGGATACTTTCTGATGAGAATAAAAATAACTCAGAAGTTTTAACTGTGTCTTCATGTGCCATTTTATAGTGTATTCTGACAGACCTTAACTTTAGAGGGCAAGAAATCCCATTGCTTGCAAAAGTAAGTTTTTTTGCTTGATTTTACTGTAATCACATGGATAAAAAGCTTATGTACTAGCATGGCAAGGCAGTGAGATAGGATCTTTCAGAGGCTTACTTGATTACCTGTTCCAATTGTAAATCGATTGTGTTTCATGGTAAAATTAATTTTGGGGTATTTTCCAGGAAGTGAACAAGATTTTTTTTTCTTTTAACTTGTCTCATTTCAAGCTCAGCTACAGCAGAATATAAATGATAAAGCATCAAGCTTATTACCAGCATTCAGCTAATAATACATAATAAGCGTTACTTCAGATGTATACAGTGGTACATATATATTTCTCTAAGAAAAGTCAACAGTGCCTCCTTGTAAACTGCTTGTTTTATTTACTTCCTTATAGACTATAGACCAAATGAAGAAAACCAGAATGTTAGAGTAAAAATTTTATGGTGTATCTCCATGGATGCAAAATATTTGCCATGAAATCACATTGTTTGAAATAATTATGTATGTGTTTGCAGCACCAGCTATTGTTAGGCAGCAGTTTCAATGCAAGAAAACTAGCAAATACAAATATCTAGGATTAATTTACTAGCTAGCATAGGTCTGATTTAACAGCTTATCATAAAAGTACACCATAGCAGTTCAGGAGAAGAATGTACTGTTTGTCCCTGCCAAGTTGCCTACAAAACTCAGTCTTGTGTAGCTGCTCCATGTTGTAAAGTCACTGATTAGTACGTGTTCCTTGTATCCAAAATCAGACTCAAGTGTTTTGCTGATGTGAGGAGTTTCTTTTTGCACTGTGGATTAAAGTTCTTGGGTCTAGATTGCTATCGTAAGAATGGAAGAGGCTTTTGAGACTATTAAATTTATTTCCTGCTATCTCAGACTACGTATATCCTAGGGAGCTCATGGGAACGCCTGGCTCCTGGTGCAAGCTCTGACTGAACGCCAGCACCATGCTGGGACCTGATGCAAACGTGCGACTCCTGTCAGTCATCTTCTGGCTTTCTTCAGGGAGGATGTTGACTGAAAATAAGTTTTGATGTGCCTCTTCAAAAGGGAAAAATGAACCACTTTTAAAAAGAAAGAAACTGCCTCTGTGGCTTTTACTCTGTATGTCTTATTACTGTTTTTCAGATCACTTCTGTGGTCAATGCCAGGTACATTCATGAGCAGGCACCAATTGTGCAAAACCCTGAGAAATTTGAAAAAGAACTCACAGTTGCAGTTTGAGTGCTGTCAGGTTAGAAATTTATGCGTTTAAAGCACCAGAACTGTTATGGAGCACAGGTCTGCTGCAGAAAAGCTGATACTAGCTGAAGAACACCAACTGGCTTGCCTTGCATGTGGAAAATTCATTTTCACCACCAAGCTGGCGTTTATCAGATTTAACCCTGAAAACAGGTAGGTTGGCTGCTAAAAGTGAGAGAAGACGTGGCAGAATATGTCTGCATTTACTGAGGGTAAAGAAAGAGAGAATATTTCTTTACCTATCTTTACATAGAGGCCTACTTTTATTCCAGGAAAGTCCTTTTCTGCACAGCATAGCTATGTATATCCACCATCAGGAGCTGAGATATGTTCAGGAAATGCTCAACTTTGCTGCCAAACTTTTTTACAGATTTCTATGTGGTATATATGAACTGACTCATAACTTGGCTAACTATGAGCTGTTTTTCATATGAATAGTAGAAAACCTAGCCACATTATGCTGTTTTGTGGCTGTTCGATTATTAAAGGGAATAAATAATCTGACAACCAGAAGGTTAATGTTCAAAAATACATTTTTTCCCCCTTACTTACCCTCTGGAAGAACTATTTCTGTTGAAACTTTCCATGTTGTTTTATTCTGAATACAGGACCTGTACTCACGCTGAAATATACACTTCCACAGATTAAGATACAAAGAAATGCAAAATCTCCAAAATTCAGGAAGTGCAACAATATTCTTATTGCTTTTTACTTCTGGAGAAAAGCATTTAGACATATTTATTTTGATAAAATCTCCTGAGTTTATTGCCTTATTTATGTGAATATTTTCTATGAACAGTGATGCAGAAACAGTAGCTTCATTAATGATAGATGCAGCTAATTTCTTGGCACAACACTTCTGAGGGTACCCATTGCTAGCAATTAACTTTATGCTAAAAATCTGACTCTTGTGCCAAGGAGAAAAATATGTCACAAGCAGAAACAATGGCTCTTTCTGTGTTACCATATGCCATGGTTGGTTGGTCTCCCCATTATTAAGGAAAACCTGTCTCCTAACTGAACATTATCCCAGACACTATGCAGTTTGAAAACAGGAATCAAAACCAATGAAAAAATTTAGTCTGAATGCCAATAAAATTGGCTTAGCTTCAATTTTTGAAACTTGGGTTTATATTTGTAATCTAGGTTATCTTTATTAGGTCTGACAACTGTGTATGAATATAAGAAACTGTTAGAATGAGTTTGCTATCTGTTGAGGTGTATTATAGCCTGAAAACTTTATTTTCAAGGAAATGACTAATTATATCATAATCCAAGCCAAAATTGTAATGGTGTTTTTGGAATAAGAACACCATGATTTTTCTGTTTATAGATTCTGTCTCCAGAGTATTTACTGTATTTGCCTGAAACATGTTATCCAGTTTCATATTTGATAAGCTTTTCTTGTGCCTATATTATGCCCTTTACTGGAGGCCTCTAGCTCCTTTCACACTGGGCTGTGAAGACCCCTCTCACAATTATAAATGTCACCTTTATTTCAAAAGTAGAACCTTAAAATGGATTTACCACACAGCATACAAAAGTTTTGTGCCTCCCTACAGTATTTTGCTCACTACCGTTAAAGCCCTTGGAGAATAGAAACCATCACCTGAATACGAAGCAGTTATGAATAGGTTTTGAAGGTATTGCTGCCTTACAATCATTGAAAGCTGTTTCCTAAAACATAATTCTCTGTAAAAAAATGCATTTACAATGAAACAAAGAAAAGGTTTAAAAAACTTTTGTGTCTCTCTGCCCCTTTTGCCACTAAATGTCAATTCCGAGGGTTAGTCCGAGAAGTTAGAAATGGTAGTAAAGGGGCAATTCAAAACACGTCAGAGACTGCAACCTATAATGTCTATTTTCAAATTTCTGATTCAGTTCAGATTTCAGTGATTCTACTGCTTCTTTGGAAAAGCCATTCCTGTCTCATTTTTTTAATCTTTATTTACTTTGAAGCTTACACAAATGTTTCCAATAGCTGCCTGATGAATTGAGCTAGACCTCTTCCTGTATAGAGATTCAGTTTGTGGGAAATTATTTTGCCTGTTCAGTGTTCTCATTCTTCTCCCAGTGAAATTTTATGAAAGTCCTGTAATTAATGCCAGGAGGAATAGGGTCTAACAATAAATGAGCCTGTTGGGGGAGTCACTACAAGATAGTTTCTCTGATAGTGCTCATGCTGACACTTTGCCTTTAACAGAGAGAGAAATAGATGTGATCAGCTTGTGGCCTCTAGCAATCTCATCAGATGGTCCCACATGCACAGCGAAAAAGTGTTCTCTACTTCATCGCTAAAAGACACATCCTTGAGCTGTGTGCATTTACAATGAGGTATGAGTAAAGCTGGAGCAGATAGGATTAGTAAACCAAGTGTGAGGTGGGTAAATTAGTAGCCAAAGGGGAGATTTTGGTGGACTGTACTGAAAGAAAATTAGTTAGTCTGCAGTCTTGTCATTTTAGTGACATTCCTTAAGGACTAGTCTTAGGATAAATCATATTTAATGCTTTTATTAATGTCCTTAAAAATCATAACAATGTACTAATAACATTTGCATATGACACCACCAAGTTCAGGAAAATAATTCAGGGTGGCAGGTGTAGTATTATAACATAAAAACAACTGAATAATCTCAAAGACTGGAGATGCAGACACAGGAGAAATATATTATACAGTAGCAGATAAAGCTCTGAAATTCCCCCTGTTTTCAATAGCTGATTAGTAGAAGCATCAGGAAAAAATAAAGAAGTGTGTGCATTAGCTGACTACAAGATGTTTTGGAAAACAAAAACGTGAAAAAGTCCAGTGTTCAATGTGAATGTCTTTTGCAATGCTAGTTTTTCTTAGCTAGAAGAGTACATGCCTTCTTCTCTCTCCAGCTGTTCTGCTTGCAGAGGTAATGAACCCTATCCTGTTCCCAGCTGCTAATCTTTGTCTCCTTCACATCATGATATGAGTGCTTTCTGAGTGCTTTCTAACTCATTTTAGTGAAACTGAGCCAGGTTATCTTACATCATTTTAGTTAAAGACCAAAATAAGCTATTGCAGCGCATTTTGCCTGAAATAAAGTGGAGAATAATTGCTTGAACAGCTTGGCTGGCATAACATAAGCAGGTGAGAGTCTGTCAGGGTACCACTGATAAAAAGCAGAACACAAAATTGTGTACGACTGTAGGCGGAAGAGAAGGTATAGCCATACCTAGGAGGTACGGCTGTGCAATGCGCCAAAAGGCTTACGCCTTCAAGGCACAATTTGTAAAAACTGGGAAGTGTATATAAATTGTTGGAAGACCTGAAAAAGGAAGAAAAAAAAAGTGACTGCCAGTAAGAAATGAGAAAACTCCCAGCATCATAGAAGTATTTGCTTGTTAATTTCTGGATTTTTTTTGACCTAACAATCTATTATTACAATATTACAAATATTGTAATATTACAAATATTTCTAAGCACCTAGAAAATAATACGAAATAAATAATAAACAATACTCATTTGTCAAGAGCGAATCATGTCAAAGCAACCTTAATTTCCTTCTGTGAAAGAATTGTAGGAGCTGTGAGCAGTGGCAAAGTAGTAGATATTGCATGTTGAATTTAATAGGGTATTTGAAATAGTCTTTTGTGACATTCTTGTACACAATTGTGATTTAGGTGAGACCTACCAGGTGGTTTAAACAGCTTTGCTAATAGGACCACAAAATCCTTGGCAATATTTCAAAATGTCAAAAAAAAAGAAGGGTCAAGGGGGTTCTGTCATGCATCCACTTCTGTTGCATATTTTTATTAGCAAATTGAACAGAAATTGAATTGAAATGGAAAATTATACTTACTAAATTTGTAAATGTCACGAAGCTCAGAGACATTACAAGGATGGAAGTGGAAATAAAATTCAAAATGATCTCAACAAATTGAAGAAATGGTCTAAAAATTGGATGAAATACAAGGTAAAACACTTAAGCAAAAATAACCTGTGATATGAACCCAATAAGGGAACAGCAGGCTACAAAAAGGTTTCAAAACAGGGATCTGGGAGTTACAGGGAAACATGAGTCAAAAAATGATGTCAATATTTGTATGTTGCACTTGAAAAAAAAAGCTGACCAACTGTCAACATTTATAGAGGGAAACAAAGAGAATGATTGAAGTCTAGGGAAAAAAAAAGCAAGAAAAGAAATTAGATTATTTAGCCTACAGCTAGAACAGAGAAGGAAGATGATGGTAAATGTTTTCAGGGATGCTAAGCATTGATAAAAAGAGCAAGTATCTCTCCTTGTGATTAGGGCAAAGCAGAGGGTGTATTAAGCTGTGGTGAAAAAGACTGACTTAGACATAAGGCAAAAAATCATTCTAAGAATAAGAAGGAAAAGCAATGGAATACTTTGCTCAGGAAGGGTATGGAATTTCACTTGTATCTTTGTATCTTTAGCACAGACCATCTGGCAGGACTGCCACATAGATGACCCTGCCTTGAGCGGTTTTTGTCATTCTTACTAAGTCTATTTTTGTCTGATACTACAGCTATATCATGCAATAAACAAATGTCCTAGAATATTTTGTTTCATAATGACTTTATGAAGAGCTGAAGTCTTTCAGTAAATCCCTATGTATGCTTTGATGGAAACATCTCATTACAGAGATAAGGATAGGCAAAAAGAATCTTCAGTATTAATTTATGAATACTTCTTTAACCTGAAACCTGAAACAACTATTGTAGAGTAAGTTAATGAAATGAAGGTGAAAGAGATAATTGGCCCTAACTGTAATAGACAAGAATTCTTTCTGTAGCTCGAGGGGATTCTTAAGGGTCAAACCATCCAAACTTTTGGAAATAGTAATAGAACAATATAGTATTTTCATGTTCAGGAACGGCTCTTTAAAAGGCTGGGAGATAAAGTGTTCAGTCTTGCCAAAAGGTTAAATATGTCATGAAAGTAGTTTTGCTTTGAGAAACTTTATTAACTTTCAAATCTTTATTAATGTCAACCTTGATCTATTTTAAGAGCCCCTTGCTAAGTGGTAATAATCTGATTAAACCTCAGAGCTCTTTCCATTTATGATATAAATGCTATTAGCAACAGGTACAAGCCACATGGTTCCTGATGTGGTGAAAATGTCATGAAGAAGACAGACTATTATAAAATGATGAGAATAGATGGTAATTTACTACATGACAAATGGTCTTCTTATCAACCATTGTTAATGTGGATTTGATTCTAAGGAAAGCCAAATGAAGAGATAATTCATTAACACTTAAACTTAGTTTACAATATTAATAGTTCAGGATTTGAGAATATGCTGTCTGTAGCCTCTTACAGCTAGACTTAAGCAGCAAGAAAGATTAAAAAAACAGATTTATCTGAAATTAGTTGATCTCCTTTCATGCTGCCTTAGGTGAGAAATGATTCTCCTGACAAAACATTATTATTTTTTTAACTGTACTGGAATCTGTAATTTTCTTATTTCTTATGGGAATAAATATGACTCTCAATGAAAACTCCCTACAGTATGTCAGCTCACCTTATCCTTGCAGGTTTGGGCATATGTTAATTGAGGAAGAAAATTTTCTCTTGTGATACATTTGAGATGTCTTATTACTTCTGCTCAAATTTTTGAAATATTTTGCCATCTCTACCTTTAAATTAGCATATTATTTCTCTGTATATTGAAAGAGAGACACTATACCTACCTCATGATCATTAGAATCATAGAATTCTTAAGGTAGGATGGAACCTCTAGAGGTCATCTAATCCAACCCCCCTGCACATGCAGGACCACCTAGAGCACGTGGCACAGGACTGCATCCAAGCAGGTCTTGAAGATCTCCAGAGAAGGAGACTCCACAACCTCT
>JAUBNY010000001.1:10506107-10527114 GCA_032275445.1 Crypturellus soui
CTTTGCATGTCTGTATGGTGAGTTAGACCTACTCCATTGTCATAGGTCTTGCATCTCAGAATTACTGATTGATTAATAGGGAATCTGTGAGACTGTATCTGCTCCAGCTGCTTCTCCTCTGACACCCGTTAAACACAACTGTCCAAAGCCAGGGCCAGGGTCAGGGCCATGGCCATCGCGTGAAGTGAACTGATTTCCATTCAAGAGAGTAACATAGTGAGGACCCTGTGGACAGGTGCTAAAAAAACGCAACAGGGCCATTTGTAATGAACTGTGGTATTAATTTGTTGGTTATACAGTTTATCTGGTTTTGTAACCCATGACTTTCTGGAGTATGTGGAGTTAAAGAGCAAAAAAACCTGTAAATGAACAGTCCCTACTCTGTTATTGGACTTGGAGTATGAATGTTTGGAACAGCACAGATCATAGAAATGGACTATAATGAAGGGGAGTGCTTGGAAAGAGTGATGGAATAGGCAGGAAATGAAAAATATCCATATCAGAAAAGCAGGAATCAGATATACAAAAGCATATACAGGGTGCAGGTATATAGGTATAAAGGAGAGAACAGGATGGAATCTGGTCTAGACAGATTTGATCAAGCAGCAGTCTCTCTACTGATATCTTTGTTTTATAAAGGATTTCAAGACTTTCAGTCTCCTGTTGAACCAACAGCTGCCAGAAATTGGAGCAGATGCAGTAAAGCATTAAAAACGGAGGTTCATTGGATAAGGATTTTTCTTTCCACTTTAATGAGCCACTTCATAAAAAACCTTAATGTGGGAAACACAATAAATATGTCAGTCATCATAAAGCTGTTTTAAACAATAAGAATGTAGTGACATAGCAGAGTGAGTGCAGCCACTACAATAACATACGCTATAATTCTGCTTTCTCACCCATGAACTGAAGTAAATGTAGTGGTGTTATGATTACAATGGCTCAATCACCTTTATTTCATTCATGCTTTATTGAAATTAGATGCACCAGGCCTGTATTACACATTTGTGTTAAATAACTGGCAGTGTTTTAGTAATGGGGATAGCTATACGTAAGTCATGATTAAAACTCCCTTTCTTTTCTCAATGTTATTTATTTTTCACACCTTCTCTTCATGTCTGCTCATGCCATAGCATGATATAGCTGTCATTTTAATAACTGTGTATGTCATCCTCAGCATCCTTGTTTTCTCAGTGTATTTTCATAAGTTTTTATCTCTGATGTCTTATTCCAATTTGTTTATCCCAACACTTCAGCTTGGTCTTTCTCACTTGAGCCTCACTCAGTGGGCTGTTTCCTTTCCTCACATCTTCTGCTTTATCCTTGCTTCCTCCTGTTTTGTTTTTCCATCCCCTCTCTTACACTCTTTTTTTTTTTCATAGCCTCTCCAGGTCCTTTTCAGTCACCTTTCCTCTTTCCTTTCCTCATTCTTTGCTTCCTTATTGAACCTTTTATATTTTTCTCTCTTGGTTCTCCTACTGTTTTCTTATTTAGTTCCTCAGCCTGACTTTTTTTTACTTATTTTTTTTAAGCAACCTTATTTGTTTTCATACTTGTTGACATATCCTCAAATGTACCAGAATAACTGCCTCTGTATCACTGTGAGAGTTAAAGAACTTAGTGACTTTACTGTAGAAACTAGTGGGAAAGCAAAACAAAGAAACCACTACCTGGATGGGTTGTCAGGGACCGAATTTTCTTTCCTTTTCATTGTTTTTTGAAGTGTTGGGCACAGTATTCTTCTGTAATATAAAGATCTTCCACTTCTGTCTCCCCTTCTGATGGCTCCTGACTTCTCTGGAGAAGTCATAAGGAAGTGGTGACTAGCTAACTTAGAAAGGAGCAAAGACTAAAGCAGTGAATAGGAAAACGTGATGGCTCAGGTGGAGAGATGATCCATTTACAGTCTGAAAAATGTTGTCCATCAAGTGATATATTATATGATCTATGAAGTACCATAGATTTCTCCTGAAAATGTCTGGATATTACACCTGGTGGAGGTGGATAGTTCTACCTGAGAGTCTAGGGCTCAGTGCTACTGTTTCTGCAGCCACCATAACAAAGTAGAGATATAACAAATCAGACAGATCCAATTGTCCTTTTTGTTTTGTTTTGTTCTGTTCCTGGACTGGCCATAATGTGTCTGTATTTTCTTTTCAAATACTTTCCTTCCTACTACTCATCATTATGAGAATATTCTGTATCCACTAGACTCTTGTCAAAATGTCATTCCAAAAAACAGGATCCTGACACACATGCATTTTGCAATTGGCAGTAGTAGCTTAAGATATTCCTACCCTTTAAAACCACCTCACTTATTTTTTGGAACTTATGATCTGGGTAGCAGAGCTGACAGGAGAGAACAAGCTGGAACTTTTTCAGGTGCTTCTGGGCAAAGTCTAGCAGCTAAACTTAAACCTTTCCTCTCTGTCAGCTTCTAACAAGGCAGTGATCTTTGAATGAAAATGGGTGAAAAATATTTCATGTTGATGACATTGTTTTAGAGAATATAGCCTCAGGGAAAAGGCATTAGTTGTTGGGAATAGTATGATTTTCCCCCTACCAGTCATTTGCAATGGTAATATGTGTCAGAACCTCGATTTTGATATTTGAACCAGAAGAACACTGAACAAATGATGTATTGTAAAATTCCATTGAAAGGTATTACTTTACCTAAAACACTGAGGGAAACTCTCAGCAAAACTTCCAAACTGAGGGAAGCTTCCAGCAAAAGCTTTAAAATACCATGTAGATGAATATTGATATAGCGGTCAACTGAAAATAAATCTGTGGTGGATTTCAGAGGAATAAAAATGCACTGTAGCATGCTGGATATAAGTAGCATAGGGGCACTACCTCTGCATACAGCATTACTGAAATCAGTACTAGAATGTGTATGTTCATGACACATGTTTTCATTTTTCCAAATGTATATGCCAAACGGATTTCTGATATGAAGGAGATTCTTAATCTAATTCAAGAAGAAAGAGCCTAGATTCAGAGGTTACAAACAAAACAAACCCAGACAAAACTGAAAAAAGGGGAAATTTTTAAAAGTTAAAGAAATTGAATTCTGTTTTGTCTCCTGGGGCAAGGATCCATCTCTAGCTGGCTTTAGTTCCATACATTACAGTTATGTTTACCTACACTTCTACCTACTGAGATTTAATGATTCATATGGAAATAGTTTTCACTGTATAAATGATACATATTATTATTATTACTGTGGTCATAAAAGAGCATAGATTATTGTGAAGAATATATTGTGAAATGAGCAAACTTCTTGCTCCAACAGTAACTTTGCTCTGGACTTCTCAACCCGTAAATTCACTATTAGAAGCATTTAGGCCACAAATAAATTTAGTTGCAAGAGACAGAAAAGCTCAGACAGAGCAACTCAGATTTGCCCAAGGGCTCCATTTTCTTTGGGATATCTATTTCAAAATTATACATGCTTCATGGAGTGGGACAGAGCAGCAGCAGTAAACTACCTCTGACTACCAGGGACTCTATTTTAGCGAGTGAGCAGAGCTTTAGGATGTTATGCTGAGATTAATACTTCTTCACAGTAACTAACTAGATGATAGATAGTTATTTGGATTTTTTTAAAGCTCACTTATTTATTTTCTCAGAATAGCTCTTTCCTGCTTTGATTTTTTTGTTAGGTTTTTGTTTGTTTGTTTGTTTGTTTGTTTTTTACAAAAATATGGCTGTCATTTGTAGGATAGTGAGTGCTTCTGCACTGACAGAGTGGCCTCTTGGCCTCTTGAATGTTTACTGGAGAAGAAGGTATTTTTAGGAAACAGGATAATGTTTTGATAGGCTGAGCCACAGTTGCATTTATTGGCAAAAAAAAGTGTACTCTGTAGCTAAAGGACTGAATCTAAATTGATCCCAATTCTTTTTGGTGCTATTATAATATATGTTATGCTGCAATATTAAAATATGTTTCCATTTAGCAGTAAATGTGGTGAAAGATAAAATTCATCTTTCAACATGAAATATGCTTAAACTTGGAGAACAGAGTAATTTCAGTTGTAGCTTTTCCAAAACTTCACTCAGGGCCTCTCTGAATAAGTAATCTACTGTTTTTACTTTTTAACTAGTCTTAGATACTGGAGCAGCTAGAGATCACTTTGAGGGGAATGGTGGGAGAAAGATGGGAGATGAGAGGTGGGTAGTTGTATCTGTACTTACGTGGGTCTTCCAACATTTACTTAGTGCATCGCTCTTCTATGAGGCTGTGCAAGATTCCTTTATTTGAGAATAAAATAGTGATAACAACATTAATATCAATTAACTGTTAACTGAATTGTAGTTTATTTGAAGATTGTATGACTGTAAATTTATATAAAGACTGTGAAAATTACAACTTAGGCTGACAATGAAAATTGCATTGTCAAAAGAATCTCTTAAAGCATATTTGGCTTTGTAGCTCTGTAATTCCTATTTTAAAAATACAACTATGCAAAATCAATGTGACATGCACTAAGTGAAGTAAAGACAGGCTAACTTAGGCATGTCAAAAGATAATTGTTAATAGATAATGTTCAGGTTCAAATGAGATTTTTCTTCCTTTTGGGATAATGAAGGAACATGTCTTGGCCCACTGCCATTGTATCAATGTCCTAGAAAAGAAGTGAAAAATGTTGCTGGCAAAATCTTCCAATTGGGAACTGTGAATACAAAAGGGACAGCTATACTGGGAAGGCAGGCTCATTCGAACAATGCACATTTTAAAACATGCAAATTTAAAATCATGGATCTAAGTCCAAAGAATGCACATTAACTTACACCATAAATTTGTGCTTGTATGATTTTGCAGCTCTCTGTGTTCAGACCTTTCAAACACTATAAAAAAAAGGGAACATTCTGATCAAATATTCATTTTTGTTTTGCATCCATTTCTCCTAGTTTGTTAGATCATATTCTTTGTAAAAACATGAAAAGTAGTAGAAATGTCCTTTTATGACTGATGATGACCAGAAAAACTCTGTCTTAAAGCAGAGTAGTAGAAAGCCAGACCAAACGTTATAGATCCCAAAGGATTTTGTCATGCTTCTTAATCCTGAATTTACCGTCTAATTATTCATGTCCTTTCTGCCCTTTTCTACTGAAATGCAAAAGTTCTTTTGTCTCTGAAAGAGTCCAACTTCTGTTTAAATAACTGTTTAAAAGATCAACTTGCACAAATCCATCACTTCAAAGGAAGTGTTACAATTAGAATATTAAAAGTGCTGAAATTGTGTTCTACTATAGAAGAAAACAAGGTTCTGCCACCTAGAACTTACAGCGAAGAAACCTACTTCAACATATCGCTCAGCAACTTCTGTGAGGGTTTGAGCTTTCAGTTGTCTGAGACTTTCATGAGTTAGTTTGCAGACTTCTTAAAATGGAGAGAACTCTGGGGGAGAAACATTGTTTGTGATGGACTTAGCTAAAAATATCAGCTGCATTTTATCCAGTAGGTTCTTTTTATTTAACGACTTGGTCAATGTCTTCCCATATAATGATGTAGAATCAAAATCCAATTAATAAAATATTGTACTCCCTTCATCATAATATTTAATGTTTATCAAATACAAATTAAAAAAATTCCCAGATACATGCAGGGCTTGCTGTGAATACCTGAAATGCTACTGGCTAGGACTACATTAATCTGCTCAATTCTAGTAAAGTTTATTTGTAGAACATATCTTACTGCATGGCATAAGATATGCTATATTGGTACCTCATCTCAGAATTTTATTGTGATGATTACGGCTTTCAGTAGTCAAGCAATGAACTCCATAAAAAAATACTCTGAAATTGCACTTTTGAAATTCCACCCCTGTCTACAACTATAAACTAAGAAGAACTGAAATTTCAATAAAATAACTCAGGAGCATTTAATTTTCTTCTACTCTGGATCTGCTACCTCATTATATCTATTCTGACAGCTATTAAATGTTCAGTCCTGTAAAACCTATACATGATTTTCAACATGCGTAAAGACACCACGAAGGAAATGACTAGAAAAAGCATGAAAGATCAGAGGTACAGAATTCTACTGACTTTGTTGTAGTAGATATGACTTCAAATGAGAATACATGGTCTAACTCTTTTGTTGTGTTTACAGTAAAGGAAAGGAGAGATGAAGGAGTAGAGTTGATTTAATTGTGCAACCACCAATAAGTTTTCAGACCAGGGAAAAGAAGCCATTGCATAAGCAATAGACCATTCTCCAGTACAACCAGCTTTGTATAGAAGTGGCTCATCATTGCGTTATGGCATAAAATCAATATCTTGCAAAAGTCAGAAATGAAATCATGAAAGAGCAAGGTGTTGTATCTACAAAGGTTACATACAACCAGTTTGGTATTTAGGATATTAGACAGAGCAAAAATGAAAAAAAGAGAAGAAAAAGCTTTCTCGTTAAAATGTGTGTAACAAAGTGTGACAAAATAGTCTATTTAATAAGCTTCTGTTTATGTGCTTATCAAGATGGATGTGGATGGGCTTGAAGATCTGTACTGTCTGCAATAATCACTTCAATAAAGTGCTTAGAAAATTATGTTTCGGCAATATTTCTGTTGTGACAGTAATGTGTAAAATGAAGCAAAACTGAGGAATGCTTGCAGTTATTTACAAGGTTATACTTACTTCATTTCAAACACTTTTTTCAAGACATTACCTGTACAGCCCTGACTCTGTGCATGGAGCCATGGTGATCAGCTCCTTTGGACTATACTGGAAAAATATCTTAGCATCTATTAATTTATTGCATCTTTTGGGGTCTTATCATCATGTCAGCTTAAACTGGTAATAATTCTATTGATGTTAAGGAGAATTTACTGTAATAGCATTATGGAAGGGTCATCATCAAAATCTCAGTAAATCAGGTGTTTGCACAGTGTAGTGGAGTTTTGCATATAGATTTTTACTGTATAAATCAGACTGTTACTTAATAATGTCAGAGTAACCTGTTTGCATTCAGTTCCATTTTACTGGTGTAATTCAAAATGAAATTGTGTTTACTTCATTTTTTAACATTGGTTATTGAAAGCAGGATTTGTCCCATTAAGTTTATTTCCTAAATATATAATATTCCTATGATCTTATGCCTTTCTAACTAACTATCTCATATGACATAATGGACAAAAAATAGTTTTTACTTCCTTACTTTCTCAAAGCATTTACATTCATGTTTGGATGAAAACTAGACTTTTAAATTCATCTGCATAACAATGATGAGGAGGCTCATTTGAGATGTGGAAGGTCCAGGTCTAGAACCCTCATTTGAGCTGGTTGAGCAAGATTTGAACATATTCCAGGTGAATGCCTTCATCACTGAAATATTGGCTATTCAGAGAGCAGCTACAGATCTCTTCCCTGCAGTCTGGTTTTCAGCAATTCTTTCTTGGACCTGAGAAACTTCTAATGTCAAAACTCCCTCTGTAAGGGAGGTGGCATTTTTGTAAGGAAATTTTATGATTAGTGCAAACATATAACCAAAGCTACAGGGGCTGCTCTCAGGTCCAAATCTGACCTCTATTATATTGTGTTCTTGCTACTGTTATTATTGACATTATTCTGTCCACTTAAATATTCTTTTAATTAGCCTGTGTTAATTCAGAATATTAACTCTTATTTTATCCTTACAATGAAAATGGAAGAAATGTAATGTCTTCCTTGACATATTGATTTACAGTGGAAAAAATACATGGAGTATACTTGAAATTATGAAATAAGGGTATACCCTAGAACTGTAGATATACAGCAGAAAGGTGACTTTAAACATGCTATTCATAACAAGAACATTATGATAGTGATTATGAGAAAAAAATGAGATAACTTCATATAGAAAGCAAAATAAAATGAACTGAAACTATAGTTTTATTAAAACCATTACCAAAATATATCTGAGATTAAAAATAAAAGGAAATGGGAAATCAAAACGAAATATGTGTTATGGGGACATATTTGCAGGCCTTGACTTTGTATCATAGTTCATTTTTAAAGTGTCATAATTGAGAAGCAACCATTAACTGAGAATTCCCCTGGGGCAGAATTGATCCCTGAGTTATCTTCAGACCCCACAGAAAGCAGGTGTGTTTGTTGCAGAGCCTTGCTACAATAGAGAAATTCTCAGCTGGCCTGGGATCTATTCATAGATATGGCTGAGCCAGTACTAAAGCATATATATGCACAGATTAGATTAAAGATGTGCATTTGTCCATGTCATATGATGCTGAGGATATGTGCATAAGCAATATAGATGCATGGGACAGAGTAGCTAAAAACCCTAAACCTTCATGAGGTACATAGTCATCTACATAAAACAGTCCAGTGCATTTGTATAAAATGATTGCCCTCAAATCTATGCTGCCATCTGTCCTCCCAGCAACAAAACTTTAATTGACTTCTATTGTCCTATTGGCTTCTCTCTGTTAAATTCCTTTTAACTACTAATATGACTAAGAATTGCACAATCAGTGCCAGTAAATATAATAGTTTATAGATGGAAAGAAAAAAAAGATTAATCTAATCCAGAATTAAAAGTTCTGATCCCACCTGTAAGATATATCTGTGAACAAAGAGAAGAATAAATTCGATAGAGATCTGTAATGCAAAATTGGAGTCTTGATCACAAGTAGTAAAGATTCACTGTTACCAGATTTAAAGTAGTAATGGGCAATATTCTGAAATTACAATAGTACTGAATTCTAACTGATTGCACTTAGACATGATTAGCATTCGGTACTGTAGTAGTACCTCAAAACCAGTGTCAGCTCTGCCCTGTGCTGAAGCATACTGCACAGCTCAGCCTTGTCCTGCTCTCCCTTGCTACCTGTGATCCTACCAGCCTTGGGGCTTTTACTCATTACTGGTCTGGAACAAAGTAGCCCTAGGACATATTTGGATCAGAGGCAATGTGGCTTAACCAGAAGCAATAAATAATTTACTCCCATGTTTGTTTGTTTGTTTGCTTTCCCAGGTTTGGGGTTTGATTCCCTCTCCTCTCCTCGCTGCTTTGGTTATATCTTGGCCGGTAGATTTCATATTGAAATGAAGTTCTGTATTTTATAATGACTTCCTAATTACTGTATTAGAATTAAAAGCTTGCAGAAGAGCTTCTAGCATTAATGGAAAGACAACAAGATAATAAAACACACACAAAATGTTCACCCAGGATGAAACTAATCTTTGGTAAAAAAAAAGCTGCCAGAAACCTTGCCTCCTTCAAGCTTTGGATGTTGTCAGTGAGAGGTGAATGATTCCACTGAAAGATGACTATTCCCCGGGTACACAAGAAAAAGAATGCTCTTTATCTCCAAACTGCAATGTGTAAGGTAGGGGAAAAGGGAAAAATAGAAGGAACATTGCTTTCCTGAAGCAATAAGTCTATTGCTCCAAAATCCGGTAAAGAGTTGGCAACGTAGTGACCTTTATCCTGTTGTATAATAACAACTTTAAAATCTGGGAATATGATATGCCTTGTTTTTCTTTTGACATTTGTGCTTATTTACGGATGTAGCCACTGAATGTGCATGGTAGTCTGAAATGGCCATTTTTCTTCTTTTCATTAAAAACAAAAATGAAAAACATATCCAAAGGAAACTAAAGATCCACATTTGGGGAGAGAAAATACTCAAAATTTTATGAGAATAACATGTTGACAGTATAACTTTGCCTAATGGGAGGTCTTTTGTCTAATGCTAGTAAAAATATATACTTGGTTACATAGACAACAGCCCTAATGCAGAGTGGTAGTTCCTATATTCCTCCTTAGTTTATCACTGTCATATTTTTCTCGAGGAGTGGATCACTGACTTTTGCCACTGATTTCAGGATATCCTGCTGTTGGCAGTGTCAGGAATATAACAGGTGAAAATTAAGAACATAGTATACTGGTTGACCAAACTCTCTTTTGACCTTCCACATTGATTAGGTTTCACATGATGAACAAGACTGTGCCCTCCTGGTCTTTTATAAGCTTTCTCACTTTTTCCCTTTATTGTGTATTAATGATGCCTTGTGTGAGAGAACTTAATAAGCCATGTTGAAAGCAATGGTCAACTTTGAAAACAGTTGGGAAACATGATGCCACTGAAGCTTTATAGAAACAAAAAGGTTGAGGTGAAGTAAACAAGTGGTGAAATAACACCATTAGTAATAAGTACAGCTCTTTTTTTGAAAGGGGCATGCTACTCAAATGGTAAAATCCTTTTTAACAGAAGATGAACCTTAATGTATTGCAGTAGTATTTCTATTGCATTGTTGAACCCTACTTCATTGCTTTCAGCAACTGATCTCTTGATGATCTGTTCACTTTTGCTTATTCTGCTCACCATATGTTACTATTGAATTTGAAGCTTAGGAACTTACTTGCATTAGTAAGTTGTAGGAAGAACTTCAGCAATAATAACATTAGATTGCTCTTTTGGCTGTACTTAATGGTCATGAAGTGATCATCTTTTACTGACACTTTCTAATCTGTCACAGAGATAAAGGGAGGTAAAGGGAATAATATCTCTATTTGTCTATTTGTCATTTTGTTATCATAACAAACAAACAGCCTCATAATGTTTAACTATTGTCAGTTGTCTCAGATAAGACTTTCCTTTAGCTAACCCCAATATCTGCAGTGTTCAGGTTATTTTGTACTATGTGCTTTGGAAATACAAGGAAATGTATACACAGATAAAGGAAGACAAACTTTCCATTCAATAATCTTGATTAAAATTGGCAGACTTTATCGTATCTTTTTTGTCCTGAGGTGCAAATAACCTGTGATATAACCCTCCACCAAATTTCGAAGACATTGTTCAGATTTAGAAATTACCAGAGTGTTTATTAATTTTTTTTCTCAAAGTTAAGAAATTAAAGTTAATGAATATTATATAGTCTGTTGACTTAGACTAGAAGTTTTAGATTTTGTTTAATCTTTGTATTAAACAATTTTTTATTTTAATATTTTCTTAAGTGACCACCTCAAGTGCAGAGTCACTTAGATGGTCTATTTGGTAGTTTTGCCATTTTCAATCTTCTTTAATGCTTATGTTGAACACCCAGGTCTGTGTTTCCATTAGCTTCCGATCATTTGTAACAGTCCCTGAAATTAAATTTATGCAGCTTTAATAAGCAAGCATATGTGACAGGGTAGATCTGACCTTTATGTCAGATTTAAGTATATGTGCCTGTACAAGGCACTGTAGCAATGTCTTCAAACATCTCACAATTAGGAGATATCCTTTACCCTTAGTTTGTGTTAGTAATATTTTGGTGGTGAAAAGATCAGCTCTAATAAGCAGTATTGTATTTTTTAAAATCATTACGCATCATATTTCAAAAACATCATCAGATAAGAGATAATGGAAGATTTTTAAGAAATCCCTTTACATATACATGCATTCACTCACAAATTGCCTTGTCATACACAAATATTTGTCAACTCTGGAAGAAATGCTTTGAAATCAGGTAGACAATTCCAGTGGATGTGACAAGTATTTAAATAAGCAACAGTGGAACCATAAGTCACCTGACTGCTGATACTTGTAAACATTACAAATTCATCTGTTGCAATTTTGCACAAATGCCATGGGGATTTGGGGAGGTTGCTTTTTCTTGTTGTTGTTTTCTAATTAATTCAGCACTTTTAAGGAGATTATTTGAATGTAGATACTACTACAAGTAGCATACAGAGAAAATAGATACAACCAAAATAAATGTAAATCCATCTTCATGTGTCTGATATAACCTCCTGTCATTCTCACTACAGAAAACAGTGTGATTAACCATGTGAAACTACTGGTAGTTTCTCCTAGCAAGTGTGACGGGAACCTTAATTGCATAGAAATTGGATGGGAAAAATGCTATTTCTTCAGCACCAGACTTAACTACTTCTGAAAGAAATATTGGATGAAGAATACGGTTTCATGTCTGCTGTAATGATGCTTTTCCTGTAGTTTAGTTCCTTTTCTTTTTTTTTCTTAATTGTCAAAAATTAAATATGCAAATATTAAATTTAGTTAATATAGTATCTTTATGTCTCTGGCTTTTCTATGCTACTTTCCACCCCAAAACCTAAGCATCGATATACAGGGTAGATTTTTAGACTTCAGGATATATCTATCATGATTCTAAGTTGCTTTGTGTTGAATGTTTGCACCAGAAAAATTTTTGTAGTCCTTCACACTCAGAATTTTTCACACCTTTTTATTCTGTGACTGAATGATACTTCTGCCTCAGATTCTGGAGGTATATAAAAGGAGTACTAGCTTAGAGGCTAGTCTGAATACAAATTATTATTAACAAGCTGGTAAACAGAATTTTAGTCTCAGCAGAAAATCAAGTATACATAATGAATGTAATAGTGGGCAAGGAACAAAAGCCATTGAAAATGTTTTCAGGAGGCTTATCTTCATCTTCATGGACTGCTCACCCTTCTCCCTGGTGAGAGAATTCTCCTACCATTCTCCTATCATTCTCCTACTCCCCTCTCTCATTAGGTGGGTTCACCAAACAATTGATTATCCTACTCCCTTTTGTACCTTTCAATTTCCAATCCAGCTTGCCTGGAAGATATTGGGATTTTGGGCAATTGAATGACTGAACTTGGAAAGATTCTTTAGAGATTATCTAATTCATCCTCTCTGCTCAAACAGGATCACCTAGAGCATGTTATCCAGGATTGTGTTCAGATACCTTTTGAATATCTGCAAGAACACACAATATCTCCACAACATCTGAAGACAAACAGTTCCAGTGCTCAGTCCCTTAATTATCTTAGTATAATCCCTCTACTGGACTCCTACAATCCCCCTATCTCTGTTTTGTGCTGGAGTACCCAGAATTGGGCACAGCACTCCAGTTGTGGCCTCTCCAGGGCTGAATAGCAGGGGGAGGATGAAGGAAGGAGCCCTTGACCTGCTGGCAACACTCTGCCTAATGCATTCCAGGATAGGAATGGCCTTCTTGGCCACAAGGGCACATTGCTCATGGTAAACTTGTTCTCCACTGGGATGTCCAGGTCCTTCTCTCCAGCAGGCTAGTACCCAGCCTGTAGTGGTGCATGAAGTTTGTCATCTCTAGATAAAGAACTCCATGTTTCCCTTTCTTGAACTTGATGAGGTTCTTCTATGCTCATTTCTACAGCCCGTCAAGGTCTCTCTGAATGCCAGAACAGCCAGGCCTCCCAATTTTTTAACATCAGCAATCTATCTTGCTAAGAGTGCATTCAGTCCCTTCATTCAGGTCACTGATGAAGCTGAATATAGGATTGGACCCATTATTGAACCTTGAGAGATACTGCTAGTTACAATCCTCCAACTAGCCTTTGTGCCACTGATCATAACCCTCTGAGCAATCAGGTTCTCAGTCCATCTTACTCCGCTCACCTAGCCTGCACTTCCCAAGCTCTCCTATGAGGATGTTACAGGAGATACTGTCAAAAGTCTTACTAAAGTCAAGGTAGACAACATCACTACTCTACAGCACTAGTTCCCTGGGTGCTTTCTTGCCCTTTTTGTCTTTCTTCCAATCTTCAGGCATCTCTCCTGTTCTCCATGTCCTTTCAATTATAATTGAGAGTGGCCTAACAGTGATGTCCACCAGCTTCCTCAGTACTCGTGGATGCAACCCATGAACTTGTGGGTGTCATTTTCCTAAATGATCTCTAGCCCAATCCTTCTTGACCTAATGGAAAGTCTTCCTTTCTTTAAACCTCCCTGCTTGGGGTTCCTGAGGGCTAGACTTAGTTGCAAGGCTGAAGCAAAGAAAACATTTAGTGTCTCTCTGGAAGCTCAGTAACCCAGAAAGGTAAGTGTCCAGAAAGTTAAGGCAGATGGAAAATGCACAGAGCCAGTCAGCCTGAGGAAATACGCAGTATGGCTGTATACCAGCTGGGAAGCCTGTGAAGAACAGGAGACATCTAGCCTAGGAACTTGTCCAAGTAGATGTCCTGCCAGCACAGTGAGCCTGTGAATCTGAGAGCCTTAAGGAATCAGACAGCATTGTATGTGATGCCATGGCATAAAGCTTGATGATTTGGCTGTCTCTCCCAGATTTTTTGGTTCCACTGAAAACTATGAACAACCATCTAAATTTGGTAGTTATATCATTAAAGGCGCTGTGGACAGTCTGGTAAATTATGCTGAGATGTCACAGACTTGTGGCAGGATCAGGCAGTTTAAGACAATGTAGTTCTTGATAATGTTGCAAAAAGTAGTTGCAAAAAGCTTTCTTAGCAAGCTGAATCATAGCCTGAATAGGAATCCCATTATACCCATTTCTAAAAGGTAGTAAGGAGGAAGTAGCAAAGTCTCCTTAAGTACTACTTTTTTTCCAGCCTACTCTGCCGATAAAATATAGAGAGCAAGGCTCAAAAAAGATGTGCCTAACTCTAAAGTCAAAGGAAGTGGTGAACTGGAAAAAGAAAAAATTAAGTTGCCATATGAATGCCCATTTGGCTTTCAAACCAACAGTGCCTAGGAAGAAATGGCAAATGGCTTTCATGAACATCAGTCAATCAAAACACACTTGGAAATTACTGTAAACATCTCCTCTATTTCAGCTTCTTCTTATACTTTATAGTGTTCTGACAAGGAGTCTAGAGGACAGCTTATTCCTCTTCTTTTAACTTGAGCAATCTATTCTGCATGTATATATTTATTTTCATCTCAGTGTTTTCCTGATTTTTCGGACAATTTTATGTAAGAGCCTCAACCAGCATTGTGATTGGGAACTGATATTTGTTAGCTTGGACAACTTAGTGCACAACCTTTTGCACAATATATCCCTAGAAAAAGAATAAGCTTTTTAAGTGCATCAGCTGTAACAACTGATATGTGGGCAAGTGATCAAATAAATGACTGCAGGGCAGTCACAGTTCACAGAGCATCATTCATGTTTTCTGCAGACTCGTCTAAGTCATCTTCTTCCCTATCACTCCCCCATAATGTCCCAGGCCCACAGTCATTTTTACAGACAGGTTGCCCTTTCCAGCGCTGATTCCAGAAAAACAACATATGGCAAAACAAACAAACAAAACCCTCTTGGAATGATTGGGGGGGGGGGAAGAATAGCTCACCTTAAATGGCTTTTGCTGTGATAAATATTTTTTTTTCATACCATAGGACTGCCTATCTGGAAATCCAAAATAGAGAACATACTCTGTTTTGAATATTTTGGCCATATATGACTTCCTGAATCCCTGAACAAACACTGTCTAGGAAGAAACAGAATTATGAATATATTTTCTGTCTCCAGCTCACCTTTTCTGCTCTGTTTTCTGTCCTCTAGTGAGGAGGATGTGCTTCTGACGTTTATGTGAAGCTTACCCAGCTCTGTTCGCAGCTCACTCAGGAGCTGTTTAAATATACTGTCTTCTTCCTTAATGGCCATATTCTCCATTTTCTGTGTTATGTGCCTGTTTCTGTATGTCTCTTCTGTGGATGCTGCCCCTTGTCAGTATAATTAAACATTACAAATGTTCATTACAATATATATTGGATGAGAGTACTCTCAGCAACAGCGCCAGATGCAGTCCTTCAGCTCCTATCGCTGTAGTTAATGCACAGACCTTTCAGGGCCTGGCAGACCTGAATGTATTGCAGTTCTCATTCACTGTGCCGTATCCAAATGTCTTGTTTCCTTTGGCTAGCTTGGACACTGTTTCTTCTTACATGGATATTTCTCACATGGCATAAGATCAGCTGTCTAGAAACAGTCCTCCAGAGAAGAGATAGCTGGCAACTGTTAGTGATCTGCAACCACAGAAGGAACTAGCTATTACAGAAATTGGAGTTATCAGCAAGGTGAGAAACAGACTTACCAGTTGTGGTTGTTCAGGCAGGAATTTCTCTGTACTGATCTGAAACGTTACTTGGAAGGTGACTAGTTTTTCATTTTATGTTTACTTTTCAGAAGACTGAGGTAACTTCAGTAGCTTCTGAGGAGCTTAAGTTTATGGCAGCCCCTAGGCTTCCCATGTTCTTTATGGATTCTTTTTTTCCCTTGTGGCAGGACAAATGGCCTGCAGGCTGCAAATTCTGTGAGAAGAGGTCACATAACAAAATAAATAAATAAATATTGCTACATGCAATATTTTCATTGTTGAAGTGAAATGATAGTTTGATGGATGTAGCTGAGACATGAACTGTGCTTAATGAAGTGTTTCTATTTCATTTTCTCTCTTTCCTTAAGTGTTGCTTATCAAAATAATAATGTTTGGAGAAATATTTGATCAAATACAAATCTACTCAGCACAGAAGTATGTTATTCTGGGATTCTAAAAAGAATCTGCATAAAGAAAGATGTATTTCTAACTAATACTTAATGCTACAACTAAAGTAAGAATGATGACGAAATGATGAGTAGCCAAGATCAGAAAACATGTATGTTCTGTAGTAGTTCTTGGATATATTCTTGACAAAAGACATGGTTGTATATTTTACTTTTCTTATTCCATGATCTACTATTCAGAATAATTGCATCCAATTGTTAGAGTGTGTGCCCTTCTGCTATAGTAGATACCAAAACGGTACTTTGTGGAGCTGTTCCAGTCAGAGGTTTTCTCTCCTGATAAGATAGTTAACAGCAGTTTCTGACCAGGTTGTAGTGGTCAGTAGTTCTATCCTGAGATGACTGACTTTTTTGCAAGGCAGTCATTTTGAGGAAAAGGGGAAGTCATTTAGCTAAAAGTAAACTATAATTGCTCTGCAGGTATAATTTTCTTGTGAGAAGACCTCACATCTGCAAGCACTTAGAAGACTCCCCAGAGAAGATCAAAGATAAAGCTTTTGCACTCAAAAGCTTTAATTGCATAAAACCATTAATATTAAAAAAGACATAAGTAGGTAAGACTGAATAGAGAAAAAAAAGAAAAAATAAAGTTTATAAAATCTCTCTCCTTGACCACTGTGTGCTCAGTTTCAGCAAGCTCAAAGATGATATCTCTCCGATCTCCTTGTCTTGCTGCAAGCTCTCAGCTTTGGTGTGACTCCCTGCTCTTTGCTGCTTACTCAACTTCTGTCCCTTGAATGTGCTCAGCACATCTCCTGGGATATTTTCCTTCTACACTCTGCACCCAACTCAAGCACTTCCTCTTTGAAAAGAACAGTAATAATAAATGAGAATAAAATATGTAAAAATGCTGTCTCCTCTGTTCTAACCCTTCTGCACTATCATGGCAGTCTTGTGTTTCACCAGGTACCTATTACTCTTCCTTTACCATAAAGGAAACTTTACCTTTATGGTTATGACTGTTGAAAGGTAATTCACACTTTTGAGCCAAAATTCACACATTTGAGCTAATGTTTCTCTGTCTAGAGACTGAAAAGTCAGGTATCCTTTCTTCTAACATCTGCCTAATTATACATTTGCCTTTTCATTGTTTCTCATAAACTGTAATTCTACAAAATAAATTCAGATTTGAGGCAAATTGTTGCAGCGAGCGAAGTGAAGTTTAAGGCAGGTCAGGATTACCAGACTAAAACTCAATATGAATTATATCTAGCTCCATTTATTTAGCCTGAATAGCATGCTTCTTACACAAGCAGAAGCAAGCTCTTTAGCCACACATACGCGTATACTACGATTGGTTACATGCTACTGTCCACGTGTCTTCTACCGTACTTGGTTGGTTGCGGATAATGGGCATGCATTCACAGCACTGGTCTGTGCACAAGTCTTTCTTTCTCACTGACAAGCTTAATTACAGCTCCCTCTCGCCCAACTTTCTCATGCTTGCAGTTCAGGGACTTTCCAGGATCACATTCCTTCAGATCAGGGAGTATCCACTATCTTCTTTACCTCAGCTCTTTGTAGTCACTTCCCATGGGAAGGCCTCCATCCCTTAGATATGTTTCCCACAGGTATCCAGTATTTATCATCAAAAATGTCAGTTAGAAAAATTATGGAAAATGTACTGCAATTGATATGCCTGCAATCTACTTTTAGTCAACACTTAATTGTTCCTCAAATCATACATTTAAACAGCCTAAATACTGATCCATAGTGATGCAAATAAACTAAATTAAAAATCTCTTCTACACAAGATGTCCTGTTGTATGATGTATTCATTTAAGAATATATTGACAAAGGCATGCTTTTCAACTAGTCCCAGAAAAAAAAAATCTGCTAATTTAATTTTTGAGTAGGTAGACAAACTAAATTTTGCACCAAAGCTCATAAAAGTGGAAACCAAGTGTTATTAATGCTATACTACTACTGAACAAATTTTAGGTTGACACGGGCAGGAGCCTGACAGTCAATATTTTACATGAACCTTCTAATTTCCTATAGCATAGGCCACAGCAATAATTGTCATCTATCCAGTTTCAATGAAAAGAGCATGCCTCAGTCTTAAAGAGACCTAATTCCATCAAGACCTTCCAACTCTATCCAAAGTGGTACATCACCCCCTTTTTCTACTCTTCTTTCCTCCAATCTCAACCTAAAACTGTTTTAAACCAATTGCATAGACTTATCCATTAGTAATATGGCTATTTGACATTGATTTCAATTCCCCACCCCACCTTTTTTTCTTTTTTTTTTTTTTTTTATTTTTAAAGCAAGTTCTGGGAGTTAAAAATGCAAGTTATTTTCTTTCAGTAAGCAACCTGTAATAAATATTCTGCCTCAAGTACTTTAGGAAAACCTATTATCCAGGTACTTCATTAACTAAAGAGATTTTGCTTATTTTAAGGAATTTTATGGAAAGATGTACTCTCAAAAAAATTAACTTTAATCTAAAATGAAAAATGGAGTTCCAGAAGCCAAACAGTAGTGTAAAATTGACTCCAAATTAGAAAGATAGAAGTGTAACAAAAATCTCTAATCTTAAAGCATATTATACTCCTTGTTTATTTAAGATGAAGGAAACAGAGCTGTAAACTAAGTGTGATTGAAATTAGTAGTTTGTCCAAATATGCCTACTTATGATTTTCACCTAATATATTACACACCTGTTAACATCAAGTGCCACTGCCTTTAAGTTCCAGTCACAGATAAAAGGTATGAAATGACAGTGCTTGAAGGAAATCCAGCAGATTGCATCCTGTATTCTAACACTTACCAAAAGCAAACAAAAACAAACAAACAAAAAACACACACACACAAAAAAAAAATCAACACTTTATACAGTTACTCTGTTCTAATTTGTTCTAGTCACAAAGCAGAACTATTTCAGTCTAGAAAAAATCAGGTGAAAAACAAATTATGAAAATTTCTATATGGTTCTGGGATCATTTCGCTCATAATAAAGATGAGAATATCAGAAATTTCTTGCATTGGTCATTTCATAGACAATATGCAGCTACCTAAATAGTCCCACAGCATATTAAGTTACTTGTCTCCACTTTGATATTGTTCGGTATGCTGCAATATCAGGTATTCATATCTATAAGGACAATATGTTTTAGAAATTTATAGTCTGGAAGAGGTCAAGTAGATTCTATCCAGTTTTAGAACAAAATAGCAAACCTTTCTAACAATGAGTAACATATACTCTGGGAAAGAACCATGTGACAAAAAAAAAAAAACGCAGAAAAAAAGACTCTCTTCTACCTATGATCACTGCACTGTAGGATATGTCAGGGGTAAATCAAAATAGCAATGGGTAAGAAAGAGAAGAAACATCTGACAATGCAAATAGTTCAGAATGTGAGCACAAAGTAAAAAAAAATAATTGACAGTCACACACTTACCTTCTTCCATGGGCTCACAAACTGTACGTGCATATCGAGTTAACGTGTGGATTATAACAACTTGATCCCACTCTTCCACATCAACCAACAAGGTACTTGTACAAGGCTTCCGGTAGTTCTTGTGGATCAGGTCTATTCTATCTGGACACACTTCAAATGCCATCACAACACTCCCAGCTACCAGCTAGAAAACAAAATGTAAATCAGAAGGTGGGTATTCCTTCTACATATCATTCCACGAGTGATCTTCAAAATTAATACCAGCAATTCTCAGCATTGAAAGATATGTTGAATGTCAAATTGATTTTATTTTGGGGGGTGGTAAGGGGAAAGAGGAAGATTTCCCTAAGCCCACAGACATGTTATCTTATGCAAAATAGATTTGGGGTAAATTCATTAGAACAGAGCAAATACTTACTGTTTCTATTACACACTTAAATCTTAGCTCCCAGCCCTGAACACACAACATAACGTAAGCATAAAAATTATTCTTCGCACAGTTATAGTTTCCAAATAAATTATCAGAAAACTTGCCATTAAATTAGCAATAACAGGAAATAACAAGTATAATACAGTGATGTGTCTGACAAGGCCTGTTGGGACCCCTCACTAACATTGGTTTGATCAAACTGAAAAGGAGTCAAGGGTAAATTTCCCAGCACTACTGGAATCCAAACTTCTCTTGATATGGCTAAATTAACTGTCAGATGAAATTTTATCTTCAGAATTTCATGAAAACACTTTGCACGAAAAGGCATAAAATTCAACGATACAGTATAGTGATATTTTAATAAGTTTCCCTCAAAGAACACAAGCAGAATTTGTGTGCTGTTGAGCATTTTTCATTTTAAAGTTACAGAAACTGATCATTTATACCCTGGTTTACATCCCCACTTTTTTTCCCCTAAAGACATAAATCTTTTATATATGTATTATATACCTATACACACACACACACAGAGCTCATAAAAAAAAGCTTTGTTTTCATGAGAAAGTTAAATAAATTCTCAAAATTCTCACACTTAAACCTTTGTTAAGATTAACAGAGTAAACCTTTATAGAGGTATCTGTTAAACTGCTCTCAGTGAGTTGCTTTAATTGTGGGAAAGCTTCAAGAGTTGACCACTCATTATAAGAACATATCATTTTGTGCCTGGAATTACTATTCTCCCTCCTCTAATTGCCTTAATTAAGATTTAGTTTGTGTCAAAGTACATGTTAGGTCAATTAACTTACATGATGAGACTTTATATGAAGCAGCTGATATGTATGCAGTTAGCATGCATGCAGTATAGCCTTCTGGCAGCAAATTAATGTCA
>JAUBNY010000001.1:10532399-10568468 GCA_032275445.1 Crypturellus soui
AGTTTACAGCCATTTCCTATGTAATTTATGCTCATTGCTCAAAAGTTGTAGCAGTGAATTCTGCAAAGATAGATGAACTGACAGCTGGATATGAAAAATCAGAAAATTAGTTTAAATTTCAGAATTAATATGACTTAATCATGACAAGCATAGCACAGGAATGCATTACTTATTTAGTTCATTCAGTCTGGCTTTCATTATGAAAAATAAAAAGACCAGTAGACATTGGAAATCTCAGTGCAGAACACAAGAATATCTAGTCATTTGATGATGCAGTAGAAGAGCACTAAGAAAACACACATTCTGCTTGGTGGATTAGGGGCCTTATTCTGAAAACTGCGTACCTGGTTTAACAGGTTTATAAAGTTGTGGTATTAAATTGACAAAATCACTTTTAATATCATCATTTCAGACTATACCATACTTCAAGATACAAATTATAATAGGTCTATGACAGTATAAGTATGAAGTGAAACAGATTATATGAATTACCTTAAGCTTAGACCTTTATCAAAAAAAGTGTCTGACATTTTTCAATTACGTCTCACATTATTGTTCTAATAAAATTATACTGCTTTATTCCAGCTGGAATAAGAGGACATTGTATTATCTGCTTCATGGTAAGATGGATTTCAACATAAGCTCTTCTTTTAAAAACAGAAGAAGGCCGCATAACTTCTTATGTCTTAAATATGACCCACTGCCAATCATTCCTATTCATATAATTTCATTACATTCAAAGAAACTTTTAGCAAACTGGTAACTATTGTGGCTGAATTGCAACAGGGTGACTTGATTTTTTTTTCAGTTTTTATTATCACGTTAAGTTGTGATTCAGTGAGGTTTTTGTTACATACTTGTCAATTAACAGAATTTAATTTGCCAACCATTGAATATGCAGAGTGAGCTATGATGTTCTTTATATACTATTTTTGTTCACTCAAGGAATCCCACAATGGACTCCGCAGAGGCCTTTTCATGCTTTTTTGCTTTTTTTTAATCATAATAGCTACATTGTGTTTTCCATAATTTTCAGAGTAAAGGATATTACCAACATTTCTCTCTTGGTCATTGTGCATCTCATTTTGTTCCCTATTCTCTCTGGTTCTATTCTTCACCAGTTTAATCTCTTAACCTTTTCTTTGCTGATTTTGTGTTAATACAGTAATTTTCCTTGATTTTTCTCTGATGCTTTTCTCTGCTTCCTTTTGTTTTGCTATTTGGCATACAAATGTTAGATTCTCCACTGTTAGATCCTTCTATTTTTATATCTGTTTATGGACCTTATTGTTCATATCTAGAGGCCATAAAATCTGTAATAAGAATCTAAATATTCTAAAATTTTGTTGTTGTTTTTTAAAGGAAATAACATCCTCTTTTCCTACTCTTAGGGCTCTGAACACCACTTTCAGTTGCACAGTTTCCGTAGAAACTGTTTAGTGTCACCTATTGATCTTTCTCAGTGCCTTTTACCCTGAATTCTTAAGCATCTTTAATAGTACAAGGACCCTCACACCCATGAGTATGTATGAAGGTACATGCTTCTGTCTTTGGCTTCATAATCTATTTGACTCTGGAAATCAAATCAAAGATTATTTGATGAAGGTGTAACTTAACTCACAGAGCTCTAGTCTTGTCCTCCAGAATATTGTTTTCTGCAACAGAAACAAAATTGCTAGGGATCAGGAATCGTGCAATATGCTATCATCTGTAGAATGCTACTTACTACATATTTGTTTCTTCACTAAAATTCTTCACTATACTTCACTAAAGCACTCTTCTTATCTATTGAACAGATTTTTTTTTTTCTGGTAATTCTAAATGGATTCATAAAACACTCCTTTGCTAGGCTAGAAACTCTTATCTCCAAAAAAGGAAAACTCTGTCTTTAGCTGTGGCCAACATGTCCATTCCATGTCCATTTCCTATTACATTTTCCAGGTATGTAATACTTCACTATAGACACAGAAGATGATAGATGATCTTCAGGAGACCTGATATTTCTAAATTTGTACTGATTACTGTGTAGAAGTGTGGTGGACATAAGTTGTATCAGAATACTCTTTTATCAGTGTACCACTTGCAATCTGAAGATAAGTTTGAGGCATCAGAAGTTACATTCATGAATATTTAGATATATACATTGAAACACAGATACCTTTGTTCATTTTTAGAGGATGCTACATAGGGACTAGGAAAAAATGTCTGGAATAAAACTATAATATATTTTTCGACACTTTGAAAGCAGGAGAAGCTCATCTTGTTTGGGTAAGTCTGGATAAACATGTTATCATTTGTGTGCTATTCAGACATAATGAGTTACTGTATATAAGCCAAAAATGAACTTTTGGAGATATTTCATTAGAAGCTAAAGCATAGTGGGAATAATGTGAACATCACAGATGATAGGAAAGAATTTCTAAATATGTTTTGCCAAGCTATATTTCATTTTGACTATGAACAATCCTTGTAACACTGACAATCAAAAGCAAAAATAAATGCAGAATAGAAAATAATTCTTTTGACAGGATGAAAACAAACATATTTATTTTAAAAAACAATGAATAAGCAGGAATGTTTCTGGACAAACCAATAAGCAAGACACTTCCTCCTAGATTTATTTATACAATATACATTTATGTACACACACATATATAAATATCCATATCTATACATCCTGAAACAGTAAATGAGGTTTGTTTGTTCTTGGAGTGCATACTTGGATATACTGCCATCAATCAAAGATTTTTATACCCTGTTTTGGTTGACCAAATGGGTACTCAAATGGCAATAACTCTGGGTGCACCTTTTCAATGAGGCTTGCTAGTTACTCAGTGTCACTTTTGCATATCTAATAAAACAATCAAATCATTTTCACTTCTTTGTCAACCTGTTTAAATGCTTTATAAAAAGGCAGCTGTTCTTTCTGTATTTGTCTCACTTTCCTTCCTTTTTTTTTCTCCCTCTCAATTTGGTCCTTATAGGATTTCTAAAATATGTTGTTTCCACAGAAATTCATGGATAAAATAACTCTCGACTCTCTCTCTCAAAAATAAAAAAAAAAGCTAAAAATATCATCAGTATGAAAGTAAATCCCAAAAGAAAGCAGTGCTGCTTAAATATCTTCTGGTAAATTATGTCAAAGTGGTGAAACAATTAGCAGGAAAAAATGTGGGCACTAAAATCTTTTAACTCATTCAGGCAGAACTTATGTTGCAGTAATTTGGCCCATATCATCCAATAATGTCCATTTTCAAACCACATTTGAAGTACACAATTTGATTATTTTTCTTCTTTAAAACATTCAACTGAGCTGCAGAATGATATATTACTGCTAATGGCAATTTAATAATATTCCAGACAGACCCACATACTGCAATGGCCATTAAAAGAACAACATTTACACTAAGCTGATATGTCTTGGAAGCTAGGATATGTTGGGTAAACATTGGTTCTGCTGGGTAATTAATCAGCTGTGCTTTTCAGTAGCATCAAACAATGTGAAAATATAGATCCTTCATAATTAAAATTTAAAAAAAAAGTACATTCACTGGAGTACATTCAATGGCCCAAGGAGACTGACATCAGACTTTAACTGCTGAACAGACTTTAAAGTTGAACATGCAGTTTACAGAAGACCTTATTCACTTACTATCATCTGTCAGATCACATTTTCACTGATCTTAAATCTACTGTTTTAACGTACTATAAATCTTTGCAAAACATGATAACTAGAGAAGTCACTTTTATAGCAGTGGCTACAAAATAAAAAGAAATGGTTTCTATTAAAACAGTCACTTGAACATCTGAAAAGAAGCAGTATGGCAGACTGAGAGCTGTGGGGAAAACAAAAACAAATGCAAAGATGAAAAAACAGTGCCTGTTGGTGGATTCCTCTTCCTAAAATTTAGCCATGAGAAAATTTGACTGTTAATCTGGATTTCTTCTGTAGTTATTGCAAAAAAGACAGTAAATAACTCTTTCCAATCAGCTGAGAAATTAGCTGAGAAACTTCTAGTCATGCTTAATAAAATATAACTTGAAAGTTAGAGTCGAGCTTTCTATAAGATACTTAGAAAAATTCCTATTTAAACCAAATTTTTAATAGGAAAAAACATCCCCCCTAAAAAAACAAACCAAAACAAACGAAAAACAAAAAAACCCTCAAGAAAGATCTATTAATGTTCTTCAGTGTTCTTATTCTAAAATTTTCACTGCTGGAAAGGAAGTAATAATGGTAATGTTGGAGAATTTGCTAACTAAAATAAAAATGATTCTGGCATCTGTTTATCTGTAATGGTCTGAAATGACCTCCAAAGGTAACTACTGGCTTCTCTAGCCAATGGATCTTGTAAGCTCCTATCTGCAGTGACTCAGCAATGTGGCATAAATCTGTGTTTTAGTCTTGACTGAGATTATAAATTACATCCATATTTTAAGATGCCCTTTTCATTGAAAAAAGGAAGTACATATGCTCAGTGTTATAGTTCATTCTTGTTATTATTTTTTAATAAGCCAAGATGAACTCAAGAAGCTTTTCCCTAGCTCTGATCATTCCTGTCCCCTACTTTGCGTGCTCTGCATAATTCTGAGTTTTCCTGCCGTTTAGAAATATCAACACATGAAAAGGCTTGAGAGGCAGCACACTGCAAATAGGATATAAAAATAGGTAAAATTATTTGGAAGAAGTCTAATTCAATTTCTTTAAGAAAAGATTTTTAATGGGATTTGTAGAAACTGAAGAATCCAGCAAGCAAAACTGAACAAAATAAATATTGATGATATTGATATAAATTATTGATGATAGAAGAAATTCTTGTTGCTGGCAACAAATTTTCCTTTATGCCATGGAGATACTATGAGCTATATTTTGCAAACCAAACTATAATATTTGCATTTTACCCTCTACTGTGTGACTAATTGTGTAGGTAATGTTATTGGCTACCAGCAGAAAAGGCCTTATTATCCCTTCCATACTGAGCCGTGCAAGACAAAAAAAATCAAAGACAAGACAACAGTGGCCAGTAAAAATAGAGTTGGAAAGAAACAAACCAGTTGTATCTAATAATCTTTCTAAAACTTCATTAGAGGGAGTGCCTGTTCCAAAGATCTCATAGCATAATACACAAAACTAGAAAATGAGAAAAAAAAATGATAAAATAATGTGTCAAAATGTATGATGCATCAACAGAGAAGTTGAAAATAACGTTGTAGTCTTACTGTAATTGTCTGTCTACTTCCTTTTCTGGGGATCTGGAAAAGGAACTCACTCTTCTTCAGGACTGTATCCTGGCAAGGTAGGAGATCTACTGAAAAATCCAATTTTGTCGGTTTTAAATCTAAGGCTGTATCATCTTTGATACCTTACAAGGTATTAATATAGATGGGCCAGTCACTGCTGTTATCTTGGCGGCACACCCATGAAATAACAGCATAATATTGGCAGGAAAGGGAGGAAAAAACAGAATAGAAAAGCAATGTCTGAAATTTTTATTCTTTAGCTTTGTTTAAATGACTAGAACATCTATAGCACGTTGCCAAATGTGAAAACTTCTGTTACCAGCTTTTACGAATTTTAAACAGATTTTTACTGTTAAAAAATATGTTTTCTACACAGAACCGCTTTGATTTATTTACTATTCAATGAATAGTGTGAAATTTTATTGGTAATGTTTTATTAAGGTCACCTAAATTAAGTGAAAGACTGAATCTTGCATTCATGAATATGATCATTCCTGAGGTTAATGACTATGAGCCATGAGTACTCATTAGTCCACCCCTTCCTATTACAGTGGTAGCAGATCTGTTCACATCAGTTCACTGCATGAGGTAAGAGACTAGTCTGAGTTATCCCAACCATGTGATAACTGAAAACATGATTTATGCTTTTCCACATTGTGCACAACAAGCAGTTAATAGTCCTAATTAATTGACAAACACCATCATCTATATTCACATACTATATTTACCTTTACGTATGAAGAGAAAGGGAGTTGCACCACACAAGTGAAAACCATTCTCATGTAAAAGTACCATACATATTTCTTTCTAATTTGTAAGATAATTGATTCTCAGTAAAAGGGCACTCTTCAAATTGGTTCCTCAGCAAAGTGTACACAGACCCAAAAAACTACCATTCTGGACCAACTATAATTCACTAAAAGCTTTTCATCAAGTTTTCCATAGTCCTTTTAATGCTGGTGTTCTTTGGAATCTGCAAAATAAGAGAAGCCTGAATAATCAAAATAAATTCTTAATCAAAATATAGTAAAACTGGACAGGGATAGACTTTAAGACTAAGTTTAAGTCTATATCTAATGAATGTGTAGCCATAAGAACTACTCTAGCATATAGTATTTTTCCACAATATTGATAATATTTTGTAAAAATTCATTCTATATTTTAAGGCTACAAACTACAAAAACCTGGACTGCCTAAGGACTAAGAAAAAATCTCTTTGATTTGTAAATGAAAGCTCATGTGTTGAAAAGTCTCAACTGCATTTATCTAGGTAATTAAAGAGAGTATTCAGACTGGATATAACTTTTCTGATTTAGACTTAATGATTCAGATTTGTGTTTCAAAGGACTTTAAATGCAAGTATTAGCTCCTTGATGAGATACTGCCACTGTTAACTTTTGTCCTGCATGATGTCATTTACTCAGTAGCCCTATGCAAGTGTGTAATGATGGCAATCGGCCTAAGACAATTAAAAGAACATAATAAAAATAATATTTTAATTGAATAAAATAAGGCAGAAAAATTAATCTGCAACATTTTGCTGGTGAAATGATCTGCCTGATGCTTATAGAATTGAAAGCAGCTCTCAGTATCTTAATAATAAACTGCCATGTCTTCCTTTCTACTGCTTTCTGCAGGCATAATATTCTAATCATGAAGATGTACTTATGCAGCAGTATAGCTTTGCATGACATTCTACTATGATGAAAATAAATGGTATCTCAAATAAATAAACCTTCTCAAATAAACTTTTTTATTATTATTATAGACTAGGAACTAAAACATCACTTGATCCCTTTGCCCTTGTAGGTGGTTAGTACTGTGGATTTTTCTCTTTGTTATGTGTTACTATAAAAATAAACATTATTTAGTGGTAATAATAATAAAGGAAATACTAGTGAGATTATAACTGATAGTTGATACAAAAGATAATAAAAGTTGTATTATATCAATAAGTCACTTCTTAATAGTAATATTCTAATGCTACTATTATACATTCCATATCTTGTTATTAGTTATGTTTATTGTATTCTTTTGTGCAAAATTGGAGTTGCACATTTCAACAGCTTTTTCTATGAAAAAAGTTTTTATTTCGTTCATAATTCTTTTTTGAAGTACACAGAACAACAATATCACTTTTTGACTTTTACCTTCCATTCTTAGAGAAATGACATTTTGTGAGTTGGCACGAACATTTTAGGTCAGCACTGCTGAAAGCTCCCCCCTGGAAAATGATGTTGAATGTTTTCTTTTTGCAGTATTTTCAAAAAGGCAAAGAAGGTTCTACCGAAATAAGAGATAGCAACATCACATTTTCGTTTCTCCCTGAAGTTAAGTGCCTGGGTCAGACATCAGGATAGTATGAACTCATTAGGAAGGAAAACTACAAAATTTCATTGCTGGTTTTGATTTCTGTAAAGGAGACATATCAAAGAAAAAAATCTTTTTTAATCTTCAGAATAGAAATCAGGAAAAGGAATGTTCCTGCCACAAAAAAAAAAAAGAAAGAAAAGTATAGCAAATATTACAGCAACACAGCAACCTAAAAGTAGGGATAATGAGCAAAATAAAAAAAAAAAGGCAAAAGATTCCTCCAGGGACTGAATTAGAACCAAAGCAGTATCATCACATTTTCAGGCATAGTTATTTGCACTCATCATTTTCATCAGTTTTCAGGAGTTTTTCTAAAGTATGTATCTGAAGTTCCAGGTTTCGGGCAAAACAATGACAATCCATATAAAGAAATAGGTGGGAATGTCTACACTTTTGTGAGGACTATTATTTTTAGAGCTTTGCTAATCCCTGATATCATTCTGATTTGAGCATCCAATCAGGATGCCTGAAAGGTCTGAGTCAGAGGAAGCACATGGAAGGAAGCAGAAATATTTTGGTTCCTCCAGATCTTCTTTCAACATCTCCCCTTTGGCTGTGGCTAGCATTTCTCACCTCTTTTTGATTATATTTATTGAATTCTTCATACCTTAGGAAGCAGCAGCAGAGAGGTAGGTTGCTTTCCCTACATGAGTGAGTGTCTGGTAGAAGAAAAGATGGTTTTGTTCTTGTAGAAGGCCTCCAGGGGATCATGCTCTTTTACACATTTAAAGTTAATTTGTAAAGAGAAAAAAGGGGGCGGGAGGGAAAGTCTCTGCAATTTTTAGAACAAAAATCATATGAATGTAACTAGAGAAAGTCCAGAGGGGAAGGAGGTGTTCAACTCTCAAAGGATCAAGAGCTCTTAATTCGTTACCGGCCAGTTATCTAAGTAGCACAGATACAAGGCTACACTAATAAATCTGTTTCTAGTTCAGTACTAGAAAGAGAACTACTTTGGAGAAAATAAGAGAGGTTACTATGTCAACAATAATGTCAACAGTACATCACCCCCCAAAAAAAAAGTATGTCATCTATGACATTGTCTATTCTAAACCCCTTTTCAGAAAGAAGATAGAAGGCCATAACGCAATGTTAGATATACTGGCCTGGTTTGCTTAGTGACTTCTGATAGCTCAATGTGCTTGGACTTCCTTTAAGTTCAATACACAGCCTTAGGTTTCTGGACTTACAATGCCCAGTGATTTTGCTTTTGTATTGATTTTTTCTTTCAGGTTGATAGCATTTATTACCACAGCCTTCCTTGCACTTCAGCAACATATGTGTGTGATTCATCTTACCTACCTTTAAATATCTAACATTTTGAACATGTTTCTGCTATTTGTTCAGTGTTTTATTATGAAAAGGAGAAAATGGACAAGACTGTTTATACCAACTCTATTATAATTTCATTTTAAAATTAACTGAATCATATTTGGATATCAAGTCTTGGATATCTGCTCAAAATTAGGCATTTAATAATAAATTATGCCATTTTTCTTTAGTGTTTACCTTTTAGTGTTTGGGTATTCTTTTGAAATGACCATTGAACAGAAATCCCAATCTTTTAGACAAGATTCTTGAGTCAGTGTTTATTAATAAATTACTGTTTTGAAATTCGAGAAATGTGAAGAAGAGTTAAGAAATTTTTCTTCAGTAGTTCTGACAGACAGAGGCCATTTGCAATAACTATTCATATGTTTTTGTAGGACTTAATCAGTACTTCTGCAGATGCCAACATGAACAAAGTTAAAGGCATTAGAACACAAAGAAATAAAAGTACAAAAGAATTTTTTCCACAGTTTCTATGAAACTGAAATTCACTCACCAATAACATCTCAGAACATTTTCATTTTAAAATGTGAAATTTGATTTTAGGATTCAGGATATTTTTATTTTAACATTTTTGTTTATTATCTTTCTATCACTTTGCTCTTAAAAAAAAAAAAATTATCTCATAACAAATCTAATAACATCTAAGCTAGATACTGTAATGCACGACATATTTTGTCTATCTGTTCCTAGCTCATCTACATTGACTGTCTAACATTGTATTAAGTTTCTCATTTGAAATATGGAATTAGTGTAATGATGTATCCTTCCTGAAAGTCTATGTTGTAATGTGAACCCTTCATATTTCCTTTGCAATTAATAAGCCTAATTCAGACAAGTAGGTATCTGAAATTGAACATAAAGGAGTAAAAACTTGCCACTCATCTTAGACAAGCACATATAGAAAGAGCTCTTATTCATTCAGTATTACGAAGTAGTCTTTTAGCAAAATTAGCAGTGTTAGTAACTTTATGAAGGCGAGTGATATGCTAAAAACATTTGCAAACATATATAAAGTGTTTCTCAAGAGGATGACATCATTTTGAACCTTCTAAACTCTTTATGGTCATGGTTTATATATGGATTGATAATGTGAAGAAAGAGTTAAAGTTATGATATCATCTCAAGGATATCTATAGGACAATATTTTAGACATTACATGCTAAATTTCAACATCCATTAAAATAAGTTTAGTCCTGTAAGGTTTATACTACCAGAACCCAGTAAAATTTCATCTTTGAATTACCTGACTTTTGTTGCTTTAAAATAAAGCTTTCAAACTATTTTAAAAGGGCTATTTTCATATTTCATGGCAGTATTTCATTCTTCTAAGGACTGTTCTCTTGTTTATCCCTCAGTATCATATGTGCTTCTGATATATCCGTGTATAAGGTTGGTTTGCAAAACTATGCAGGAAAATGACATTTTTTTCCTTCTATTGTTAGCACCTATGCTCTTTTTATAAATCTACCCTAAGTAAAATCCACAATGTTTTTTATGAAAAGCAATGGTATCCTTTACCACTTATGCACAGCAATCCATGCTAACTACAGAATATATATTCTAGATGTAAGAATAACTGAAGTGTGCTGGACCTACTGTTAACAATAAAAAGCAAATGATATTTGAAATTTATAAAAGGCAAGATATCTTAAGAGAATTAATTTTCTTTTAAGTATAAAGATTTATTTCTGCATCTTGAAGAGAATAACTCACATGAATTTTTAAATAATTTCAAGGAAAAACACCATCTGTATTACTTTAAAAGGAGCAACCTAAGACCTACTGTTTGATCTTAGTAGTTCAAACCAAAGGGTGACTGTTTCAGAGCACACCAGACATACTAACTAGTTCAAAAACATGCTGCTTCAGATCTTAGACCACACATTGAAGAAAAACAATCAATTTTAAACTGTAGAGACATCTTTACTTTTTATTTTCTCTTTAATTTCTGTTAAAGTGGCAATGCAATGAAATATTTAACTCATGGCTGGGCACTTTTTGTTTTCTTATGTATACTATAAAACACACTGGCTGTTCCTTTTCAGAGGCAGAATCATGCCACCAGTTGATAATTTCATATCACTTGCATCTAAAGCATTTGCAAAGAATTACTAGTTTGGTGGAATTACATATCATTATAAGATTAGGAAGTATTTTCACTGTGTCACTTAAAGCATCTAACATATAAACTTCAACTTAGGTAAGTAAACTCCTCCAGAAATTACTCAGAGCTGCTCATTTCGAAGCCTCTCCTTCCCTTTCCATAGTGCTGGTCAAGTGGCTGTCTAGTGATGCCAGGTGCCGTACAAACACGGAACAAAGAGACCTCAGACCTTTGATCTTCAACCTCAGGCAAAAAAATCTTCAAAAAGAGGGGCTAAGGGTTTGTTAGGCCTTCCTAGACTTTAAAGTAAAATGTAGTATGTTTTATGGAATTAACAGTTGAATATTTAATAAGCTATACTGTATAATTGAAAGTTTTTAGGCTAAAAAGAGTGTTCAAAAGAGCAATATAACATGGTGATAGGTAAGAAGCTGCAGAAGCAATAATTTATTTTCCTTTGACAGAAGGACTATGCACAAATGAGACAAAAGTTGGATCTTATCTTTCTGCAGATTGTGCAATGAAATCAGATACAGTTGCTTGCCTACCTGTATCAGTGCTCTTTTATATTAGTGTTTACTGATTAATACGTAGGCTTTGCCACAAAGCAGAATTCTGCTGGCACTTGGTTTCATGTTTGACCAGTATTTTTCAGCTGCTGGTGGAACATCTTGGCTTCTACAGAGTTTAGCATCTAAGGCCTATGTGAACACTATCTCTAGCAAGCTGGGGTGTTCTGCGCATGTCAAAGAGCACGGAGAACAGGCTGCTCTGCACAGCAAGTGAACTGAGTAGAGACAACTGATGGAGACCAGAAGTCACCCGCCAACCAGAGACTCCCACAGGACCTACACCAGAAGAGCGGGGAAGGTTTGGTGACTGTAACCAGAGTTCCTCATGTATGAATCTGAAATTAGTTTCTTACCATCAGCCAGGCAATGTGGAGGGCAAGTTGAGACAAGGGAAAAGTAGTACCTTTTATACCAATTCTTGTAGTTGGAGAAGAATTTGTTGGACACACAAGTCCTTCTTAAAGGCTGAAATGGATTTTTTTTTATGACAACCATTCGTTGTGCTATCCAGGCCTATAAATATGCAGACCAGAACAAAAATATCATTAGTCAAATCCAAAGCACAAATGGTACTTGAGTGTCCCTGCAGAAACTTGCGGTCCACATGTTGTTTTATAATTCCCTGAAACAGATTGAAAAACTTCGATAAATCACGCCTAGACTAGACTCTGATAATGTGACAATCAAAAACTCTTATCAGTTAAGGAAGTGAAGATTGCTGTCACCTGATAAATAAACATGTTACTTCCAGTTCCATTGCAGTAGCAGTGAAAGTGTGTCACTTCAGTTTAGCACTGATTCACCGCATGCCTAAGAGGAACCCTGGCAGATTGCTTTAATTAACAGATGTAAAAGGACTGCTGATGTTTTCAAAGTGAATTTTCTGTGTCTTATACTGCATGCTATCATATTGTCATTCTCAGATGACAGAATGACAGAATATCAGAAGGAAAATTCTAGAAGCTTTTCATTCTAAGCAGCCTGTCTAAATATCTGTGTTAACAATATGTCCTTTTTCACAAGTGCTTTTTATTCTGTATACTCTTGAGAAACAAAAGGTAGTAACTTCCCGTCAAAAAAATAGTCAACTGTTGGAAGTCTTTTCATGCAAGATGTAGATAGTGTTTGTGATGTTCCTTTGACTAAACCATAATATATCTAGTGTAGGTGTCTACCTTACACTCAAAATTTTTTTACCTCGTCTAATACTCTTGCAAACGTAATTGATTTCCTTAAATATCAATAGATGTATCAATAGATACCTTTCAAGCTTTCATAAGGAAATCCAGCTCACATAAGTTATAGTGCTTAAATTAGGCAGCTGGAAAATCTTGCTCCAGTGCTTTGAATGCTTTTGAATACCTTTTAATACCTTGGTATTATCACTGTACTGTACAGTTCCTTTTGTGTCTTTGGTCTATATTCTTAAATTTAGGAGGATGAGTTTAGGTGTTAATTCTATTCAGAGGTTTAAATTAACAGATTCTTTTATTGTATATGTGTGTGCATATGTGCCTGTATGCAAGAGAGAAAAATAAAGGGAAAGTCAGTTCCCTTTCCCCAGTTCAAAGGATGAGCTAGTAACATCTGCATTAGGCCATATGTTCTGATGAAATCATTGTCATTCAGAGCAAAGTTCTGAAAAAGAGACAACTGCAAACTTGTGTTGCATGCTGTATGCTTATCATGGGGGATGTCCAAATGTGTCATCAGACATGCACCAATGAGCTGCTGCTCACGCAGAGCTATCCCACACATCAAATGGCATGCATAAGGAATATGTCTTGGAATAGATCCAGTGGGACCTTAAGTTGTACTTTTAAAAACTCGTATTTTGTTGTAGTGGTATCTTAAACTACTATCTTATTGCTGGTAGAAGCATTACTTATGCCTGACTGTAGGGACAATATGCTGAGTAACTGATGAACAAGAGGAAAATCTAATCCACTCACAGTCACACTCATTTTGGTATCGTTAACTAAGTATTGCCCTTAAGGTAGGTGTGGGATGACAGGTGTATTTGTAGACATATTCAATAACCAAGAGCTTCATATCTTAATTTCTTTCTGTGGTTTTGACAAAAAGTCACACATAAAAATAATTTTATATTGGAAAGTTCTGAGTATAGAAAACAAATGCTCTGTTTTGAAAACATATGAGAAGAATACTCACCAAATGTTTGTAGTGTCCCATGGGCTTTGAGCCTTTCCAGTTACTTCAGATGAGAAAGAAGACTTTGAACTTAAAGGTAGCTCTTGGCAGTTTTCCTGAACTCCATTAGCACTTTTGTAAAAAAGGATATCTCCAGCAACAAAATAGGTATAGAAATATTTCTGAGAGGGAACATAGAGCTTAATGTCACACCATTAAAAACAGACAGAGGAAGACAATATTAAAAAAAAAAAAAAGAAAAAAGGAAAAAGTCCTTCCAGTAATTTAAAAGCACTCTCTGTTAAGGAGCTTTTAGTACAAGGACCAGTTGATTATCTTTTAACTTAGTATAAGTCTCTTGTTAAAAACAAAACTGTCTCAAGTTTCATAGTTACTCCATTGCATTAATATTTGAGGAGGACAACAATTATAGGATATAGCAGTGCTTATCAGTGATTATTAGTTTCTTATAACTTTATGATTGGAAATGGAGAGAAAAATGAGCCAAATGTTTTTGTAAAAGTTGGACTTTGGCACATGCTGAATATCACATGTGAAAGCAGTCCAGCAGAATTCTTATACTCACTAAACTGATGCCTAGATCAACATTAGCAGGACTGAAGTGCCAGGAAACTTTGGCAATGCTAACCAGTGAGATGAAAAGCTCTTAAGAGGGCAGAGTAGCACTCCATGAAGCTTTTTCTTTCTGGGAGAAGTGCCATAAGCAGATTGATAGATGTAATTGTATCTGTCTTTTTATAAATTGACTTTTTACAGAAAAAATAATGCAAATATTGACATAAAAAGAAAATATTTGCTTCTAAGCTATATCCCATAATTGTATGTGTTTGATTTCCATTATTATAAACTTCTCCTCTTAGATAGTTTTACAATACTGATGGTGACTTCAGACGTTACTGAAATATAATAGTAATAGTACTTAATAGCAATCTAATGTGGCTAGGCCTCCCCTCTAACTAATGAAATACTTGTCAAAACTAGAGTTTAGAAACAAAAATCAAGAAAGATTTGTGGGAGCTGCAGTAACTGAGCTTAACGTTATATACACTAACTAAGAAACTAAGTAATTACTGAGAAAGCTAGAATCTCATGCTTCAGAAGCATTTGCAGAAGGAAAAAAAAATGAAACTGAATATCATTTACATGGTCAATCCATAAATGATGAATTATAAATGAGAAAATAACACTGTATTAAATTGAGGGATTAACTGAATGTTCCAGGTATCCAATATTTAGTTTGTTGAAGGTGGCATGACTTAAGCAATTTTTGTTTTACATTTATGATGTCAATGCTAATTCATTTAAAGATGTTCTGAATGAAAGAGGGTCTCCCAGAAGTATTTTAAAAAGGCAGGAAAAAAATAGAATTCTTTCTACCTTGAATCTCTTCACAGGTGACCACCAAGGAATACTCAGCATCAAATCAACCTGTGTTTTTCTGTATTTTTATCTTTCCTGTTCAAATCATTTTTAAAACTTCAAGTGATAGTACTGAATATTTTAGTAAGAATATACATAATATTTGTATGTTTGGAGTCATGCAATAAGACAGATACTGGGTAAACTGACATATAGCATAAAACAATAGGAAGGAAGGAAGAAGTTTGGATAACTGCTTTTTTTTGTCAACGAATAAAAGTTTAACTGTCAGGTTTTGTAGGGTCTTTTAAGAAAGAATTTCACAAAGAATCTGATTAAGAAAGAAATAGGAAGGAAAAAGACAAAAATTGGAGGTTGGAGAAAAGAGAGTAAAAGAAGGAGAGATTCATTAAACATGAAGGTGCAATGTGCATAACGTTTTTCCCTGCTTAGGAACCTAGTTGCTATATGATTTGTCTCCAGACTGCTAATATCCAAGATTCGGCAGTGTACTTGGATTCCTGATTTGTTATCAGCCTCACATAGGGTTAAAATATTTCTTGACCTATTTCTTGGACTCATTCATTTGAAAAAGTGAAAATGTTCACCATCACCACCACCTTCACCATCATCATCAACAAAAAAAGCTTTACTTTATTCTACAATACAAGATAAATTTTCCATCTAATTGTCACTCAAAATACATTTGACTCCTATGTTTATGAATAACTGGACAATTGATCTGCTTATCTTGCACTTGATCACTCAGCTTGACTCCATTAAATCCAGTTAGAGACAACAAAAAAATGCCCCACAGAGTAAAACAGATCAATGACTTAAGCCCCCATACTGGCAGAGACCTGACCCCAAACACTTTCATTTGGTATCATGCTGGCATCTTTATGATTATTCCTTTCATTTTCTTTTTTCTTCAGTTAATTACTGGCTTGGTTCTGCATTATTTATTCCTCTAGATTATGTGAGCATGTGAAATGGGGCATGTCCCATTGTTCTGGTAATGAAAAAGTATGTTTACTCAGAAAGTACTTTCTAATTACAGAGAGAGACATGTCAAAACTCTATATTGTTGTTAGCAAAAGAAACAAAGTTCCTTGGTATTATTTTAGTAATGCTATGTCTGGCTCGTATCTCATATGTATCAGATTTAGATTCATATGATTTGCTTTACCGGTTTAAATCATGATTTGAGTATCATCCCTATAGCTTTATTCTACTCAATTTTACATAGATCATATCATGCTCTAACTTAAATAACTCTCTACTTCCCTTGTTTCCATAGCAAGTTCAAACCTTCCAGCTTTAATTTAAAGTTTAGTATAACTGCATTCCTACATACAGTTGGGATCTTGTTTCTTATTTTCCCATTCACTTTCAATCATCCCCTAACCACTGCTTTGGAAGATTTTTCTATAAAGTTTTCTCTTTGTTTTGTGCACAAAAAGCATTAGCTGAACAAAATGACTTTGGCATTGTAGTCCTGAGCCTGGAGGCTGATGCATAGTGGAATCTATGGCCCCAGGTAAGTGAGTAGAGTAGCAAGTATCTAAGATGGATTCCACACCCAGCAATGTGTAGTTAGTCTACATGAAACTCTGAAATTTAAGAAAAAATATAGTTCTGCAGGTGTAGTGTAAGGTGCTTATCTCTGAGTCCTTTGTACAATTAAGGATTCATACTTTTTCTTTCAAGACCAGCTCAGATTCCCTCTGAAAGAGGAAAATGAGGGAAAGCACATTTTTCTTGATACTTCTGAATAGTAAGCAACTTATAATCAATATGAGATCCAGCTCTCTGATAACATTCACATAAAATTAAATTGAACAACTCTGGCATTGCTGACCTGTCAACAACATGGTTTAATATGCTTCTGAAGATTCTCTCTGAAACCCTTAGATAATATCATTTTCCTGTGTACAAAGAACATTGTAGAAGAGCATGGAGAATATTTCAGTGTATCTTCTCCTATCAGCGTATTTATGCAGTGAAGTACAGGAGTTATAGAATAGCTTTTAGCCATTTTAGGCATACTAGGAAGCAACTCAGATATCTAGCCTGTAATTGAAGGCATGCAAATGTTGCCTGGCATTCTGTGATACAAATCAGTAAACTTTAAGGCTGCATAATATAGTTTTGCTCATTACTACTTCTAATAGGTTCAATTAACAAAATTATCATGTTAGCATACAATAAATGACCATCCTAAAATGAAAATGAGTAAAAAAGGAAATACATCTGAAACAAAGCTCTCCCCAACATTGTGGTTGAGCACATTCTACAGGTGTCCCAAAGGTACGTGGACAATTCAACCAAGCTGTATCCTATTGTTGAAATTAGCAACTGCCTATCATAGCTTATATATCTCATATGCACCCTTAGTTATTCATAAAAAGAATAAAAAAAAGAATGTCAACCTTATTTTATTCATTTTCCTACTGTTGACAGAGATGATCTTAGAAAGTTTCTTATTGACAGTGAGCAAATGAGAATGGGTGCACACAACTCATTTTGGTTTTGCAATATCATAGTGATACACGTAAAACAGTTCCAAAAGCATTTGAAACAAATGGGAATAATCAAATCATTAGTAAAGGAATGTAAGTATAAAAACCAGAAGTTCCAGAATTTACATTCCAGGCATATTATTGATCCTTTAAAAATATTCAGTGTTCTGTTGTAAAATCAATCCTGTGTTGACATCTCCCATTGTCTCTCCCTTACTGTCACCCTTGTTACTAAGTATCTTGAAGAAAAACAATGTGCATTTTCACTGGAAAATATAAACCATTCTCTGAAAATATGAAAACAACTCTTCCATCTCATAAAAATGTTTTATTTACTTGTGTGGAAAGAACCCTCCTATATTTTATTCATTAATAGTTTTAAATTACATGAAGATATCCAATTATGAACAGCAATAGACATAATGACATCCCTAGGCCTTTCCTGAATGTCTACTAAGTCATCCTCTGTTGTCAATTAAACAGGAAAAAAAAAAAAAAAAAAAAAAACAATTAGAGGAAATGATCCATTATTCTATAAAGTTCACAGGGCAAAAATTTCAGCCCTTTCTCTAGCCTTAAAAGAAACAAATAAAAGTCAATTGGACACAGGGGAGGAACTTCATTACATTTCCTAACAATGGAATATTTGAGAGTCCATTAAGAGCAATACACAAATACAGTCTCCTCTATCAAGAAGATGTCATTTTACAGAGAAGATGGAGGAAAGGCCAAAAAAAAAAAAAAAGTAAAAGATAAAGCTTCTGTAAGAATAGCATTTTCCTTATTATTGCTATTACTTCTGTAAAGATGACATTTTCCCTATTATTGTTAATATTTCTTTAGTACCACATATCAATGGAGTATGTGACGGTGCCTTGTCAAACAAGGCACCTTCACCATCTCTAAAAACCTTTACAAGTGCATAATACGCAAATACAGTTTCAAAATGTGGAGGCAGACTTTGTTTCTGCTCCAAAATCCAGGCTGAGATGTAAAGATTGCCTAAAGCAGGTGCAGGCAGAGGCAGGTATCGCAGTACAGCCCCTTGCTCAGCTGCCACTAACTTTGTGGAACCTACATTTGGATTCCTTCTTGTCAATTTTAGAAGTGCTTTATTTTTACAACACTGAGCATCTTTGACTATCTCACTATCTCACATGTAAGTTCTTCCCAGATTCAGGAATTAGCTTTCTGTCTCGTGCCTTGCTCAAGACATTTTATCAGGCAAGTCTTCTCTGTGAGAGAAAATTCAGTGCTAAGACCCCATTCTAGAATGGCCAAGATAAAAGACTAAAATAAAAGGATCTCTTGATGTCAGCCCTCCCATGTGTTATCTGGCATTTAGAGAACTCATCCAGCATATAAGAGATAGGTCTCAACATCTTCTACTGACTGGGCTTCTAGTACGTGACTTGTGAGTGTGCATTCATTTAGGCACTGTGGGCAGCAGACCACTAGGTTGTTCTGGGAGATTATCTCATTCCCTCAAATTAAAACTATATTAGTTTTCCTTAAGATTTGTTGGGCAAGAGGATGGTTCTCTGACCAATGTGTTGGGCACTCATTTGTAAATGAGTTGTACCTGCTTTCCAGTCCATACTGATTGTTCGTATATTAAACTGCCTTTCCCTTTCACTCCCTCAATCATCTGTTCCTCTGTGCACCTCCCAGGCATATTGCATTATGGTGGGTGTACCATATACACATTAAAAATAGAAGCAACTGCTTGTAAAACAACTCATTGCTTAAATCTTGACATTGATTAGATGTTTATAAAACTCACAGGTTTAGTTGGTGCCATAAGAAAAAAAATACTTCCACCAATTTTAGGCTCTTGTATACTCACTTCAGGATAAATTATGTCCAACCCGACTTTTGTGTATCGTTTGGCCTTTTCTTATTCATTGTTAATACCAAGTATCTGTGTTTCACGTATTATTTTCAACTTAGCAGGGAAGTTTGAGCAAACCACATTTAAATTAGCAGCGTCTTTCATGTAATGAAAGAAAGCTTTAATAACATTCCTTTGGGTGATATAATTAATAAGGTCTTGAGACTATATTTGGTAACAGTCTATGGGGACAAATTACTATGCAGATTTATAGAACTTTGCTCACAGACAAATTCAAACATTCCTCCCAGGAGTCATAACTTATTTCATTCAAGACTGTAAAAAGGTGACAAAGTCAGGTCAAGCTTACTGCAGATTTGCTCAGAATCCTCAGGAGAAGCTAAAGACATTGCGGTTTCTATGGCAACTAAAGGTACCAATATTATGTTTATTAATTATATGTAAGAACAGCAGAAATTGCAGGAAACAAAATGTTGATGATGAGTCAGGACCTCACACTGGGATCAAGAATCTATTACTTAAAATGAAAACTGAGTTATCTTTTTCCCTGCTAGTCAGTATGAAGAATGGTAATAAAGTAAAAGCAGCTAATTGGGTTTTTGCTGTCCATAAATATGATTTCATACGATAGCTGGAGAACTAGGTAGCCTCTATTGCTCTAAGTATATGGACGCTGTGGATGCTCTCCTTCTGTATATTTTGAGATAAAACAACTCTTTTTTTTTCTTAACTAACTCCCTTTGGTAAGATTTCATCACAATATTTAGGTATAGTGAGATCTGTAAGTAAAATGGCCATCAACATTCCTTACCTGGCACAGCAGACACAGCATCACAAGCAGAAAAACAAAACAAAACAAAAAAGCATCTCTGATAATTCACTTAGGAATGAGTACTAAAGGAATAGTACATTTACTTCCAATTCCTGGACTTGTAGGTCTATACATGGTCTAGTTTTTTGGCCTATCAAATCCTTACTAATATAAATCACATTTGCTATTTTCATTTTTATAAGTCTGCATCCCTAGCAGAAAAAGCAGCCAGCTTTTCTAGTAATGTGCGTGCTTTGTAGACCTGATCTACTTACTGCATGCAAAATCATTATGTTCTCTTGCAGGTCTTTTCCCCTTCCCCTTTTCTCCTTTTTTTTTTTTTTAATATTGGTTCTTAAATTTGAGAAGACAGAGTTTCAGGAAATGCAGGAGTTGCAGCTATTATGAAAGAACAGCAGCATATTTTATATTCTCTGCTGCTATTTTCCATTCTAGGAGATTGAAAGCAAGAAAATGTTTGGAAATTTTAAGACCTTAATGAGAGATTTCAGTATAACCAAACCGCACAACTGAAACTAAGTGTCAGCTGACACTTTAGGTAATAACCGCAGCACATACTCTAGGGTGACCATAAGCTGAACAACCTGTCTCTGCTCTAGCAGTGGTTTCTCAAATAAGAGAGATTAAATTCAGCAGTTTGATTCTAATAGGAGTAGGATTTGCACTAAAATGATATTTTGTGTTGTTTTTCCCATGCACTCTCCCTGACAGCCCAAGCACCACCAGTTTTATAGGGACTTGCAGAGCTGCATGTGGTGGCAGCTGATTCCCTTACTTTTGCCATCTCTGTGAGGCAAATGGAGGCAAATTTGGAGGCAAAAGCCTGCACCAGACTGCCTGCAGCCATCTGCAGGAGAGCCTGGTAGGGGAGTGCCTGCCACTCATACCTGCAGGTAGACACAAAGCTCTTGCTGACCACAGCAATCCTCCTCCCTGGGTTTATGGTTAGACTTGATGATCTTGAAGGTCTTTTCCAACCATGATTCTATGATTCTTCCAAATGAGGACAACATGCCTCTAGCCAAGGTTAGCATCACCCCAAACCCAAAGTATTATGACTTGTCTGGGGTGATTTTTGTAATATCAGTGTGATGATCCAGAGAATAAGCAGAAAGTGTTGAGATTCTTGCAAAAGGTCAGGTAAAGTCACATCCTTGAGGCCATATGTGCCGTATATAATCTGTTTAAGGTAGTAAACGGATCAGACGGGAAGTGATTTTTTTTTCTTGGTACATATTCAAATTTTGTAGTGTTTTTGTTGCTATCTGAACTGTCACACAACAAAAACTCATTGCATTTGCTACAGCTGTGTGGGTGTTAAGAGTTGAAGAATAAACTCTGAAAAAACCTCTCATACTGTTTTTGCCAGTTTTTGGAGAAAAGATAATAAAAACAACAGCTGGGGCTGGCATACAAAGACAATTTAAATTCCAGTATGGAATAACACTGGAAACAAAAGTTTTTTTTGTTTTGTTTTGTTTTTCTTGCAAAGACAGATAGCAGTATGACTCTGATAGAGAAAATCTTCAACATTATAACTTTTACAGTGCAGTGTTTACAGCAATTGGTAGAAGATGGTTTTCCTTCCAGTCTGAAATACTCAGTGCCTTACAATACTGTTGTAGTTGATGTGAATGATCTTCTGACAGGCTTTGGTTGATCAAAGCACATCTTATTCAACTTGGATTGATGATGTATTAGAAGTGCAGATAAATGAATGGGGAATTCGTGTTTTCTTGCTGGAAAATCATCTACACTTTGGTACCTGAAGAGGTGGTATTTTTCATGTACGAAACTTACCTGTGCAGGAATTCTATGGAAGTGAGATGAGGAAAATTTATTTATCATTGTACTCGCCATGTAATTCATTGGACAACTGTTGATTGCTTGCCTCAGAAAAAATGTGAGTTAGCTTGCAGAGAATGTCTTTAAAAAACTCTCACAGAAGAGCAGAGAATAAATAATAAGTGATAATAACATATAACTCAAACATCTTTAGATCTCAGAATGCCTTATGTTGCTATCCTGATGACACTGGGACATAGAGAGGTGAAGTAATTTACTCTGTATCACACAGTAAATCATTAGCAAAGTCAAGAATAGAAGCTGGGCATCTTGAGACTAAGTCCACCAAGCTACCCACAGACCTGTTATCCCTTTCTACATCCCTCAGCATCCCTCAGCTGGCAGCTGAGGAGTGTCAGGCTGATAAAGCACTGGCAATCCCAAACTACAACTAAGCAAAGAGCAGATGTGCAGTTTTGTGGAGTTTGAGTGAAAGGTACAAGGAATTGCTAGTTTTACAGCTAATCCTTCATCCTTTCTTTATTTTATTTTCAAGTGAGTTTGACAAAAAAAAAAAAAAAGCAACATGAATCTGGTATTTGGAGCTTAGGTTTTTGAGTGTTTTGGAAAAGCATTCACTCTCTACATTTTTGATCAAATTAAGTCAGCTGCAGGCCTTTGTGTGCTTCTATGTGTAAATAAACATAGCTGAAAAAGTTTTATGTGACAGGATCTATGAGGAAGGTACTGCTGATTTAACAACCATTTCTTTTTCCATAATTTTGCTTTTCTGCTAGTTTATAATAGATCTAATTTTCAAAAGTAATTAGCAAGTAGTAAAATGCATTCTCTCATGTTTGTGAAGAAGGCTAGTTAAGTTTGAGTTGCATTACAGAAATGAAGCCAATAGCAACAAAGAGAATTCTACCACTTGTCAGTGCATAAATGAATCCAAAAATATACTAAGTATCATGTAGAAATCCCCAGATGTGTACAGCTCACATAAGACTTATGTATAAGTGCTAATAGAGCCATTCTCTCCATACAGCTTTATTACAACCATCCTAGAGATATAAAGCAGACTGTGACCACGAGTGGATAACTAACTGTAATAGTGACAGGAAATGTCACTAAATGTCATTAAAGCCAGACATAACCTAAATGATGGCAATATGTTTAGTATAATGGAAGGATATAATGAGAATATGGCATTTCCTTTAAGGATGGTGGCAGATTCAGACCAGTAAATTAATTCAGCAGTAATGGCCAGCTGAGCAGCAAAGTAACTGGCTGTATTACCAAAGGAACTTAGGACTCATAGAAAACCTATAAAAATAAAAGCTTTAAAGGAAAATTAAAGCAATCATTAGGATCGAGGGGCTGAATTGTAAATACGACCTCACAAAACTTGTTGGTTTCACAGTTTCAAAACTGCAAAATAATTACAGCTTCTAGTAAACTAAAAATGAGTTTAATATTCTTCAGGAAAGCCAAAGAAAAGACAGAGCCTAGGCAAATATTATAGAAATCTTCTATTTTGAGTGTAGAATCATGGAATACTTTTTTTTTTTTTACACATTCAATGAGTTTTCATCAGTTAGTTAGGTATAAACTTTCAAAGACAAAAATCAAGGCCAACAAGAAAAAGTTAAAGACAAAATATTCTATGCCTTTAAAATAGAAATCTTTTGTTTAAAGTAAAAGAAGAGAAAAATATATTGTCATTAGAAAATTTCTGTTTTGTTATTTTTTGTACCTTTAAAACTTGTAATAAAGAGGTATTGTTTCTGGATAAAGAGAAGTGACAGAAACAATTATGGTAAAAAATAAACAGAACAAAACTGTAGAAGTAATTTAGCAATGGGGAAGCTTTTTAATAGTTTTGCTATTTGGTCCTAATCATCAAATAATAAATAGACTTGCAAATGTCCCTAGAATAGGTTGGTATTTTTCAGAATAATAACCAAGAGGAACATCACAATTCACAGCACTCTAGCTTAAGTTTACTTTTTAGTGGTCATGCTGATATCAGAAGCAATTCAGACTGTTTTCCCAAACTTCAGTGAAGAGATGATAGACCAAATGTATTTCTGGAGCAATCTAGTGAGCTTGGTGACACAGAACCGGGAATGACTTTAGCTTCATGTTCAGCCTTTGTAGGGACAGCAAATGGCCTCTGTGGACTGATGCACAATGTAGCACAAGTACTAAAGCCATTTAATCCATTCTTTCAGAAAGACAGAAATTGAAAACTGTGAGAAGATTGGAAATGTGTCAGGTTTCTGGTAGGCATTAGATCTTTCAGCCGTTAGCAATGAAATTCCTGATTGCAGGGGATATTAAAAAATAAAGTTACGCAAAAAAATGAAAAAAAAACTTTTTTTAAATCAAAATCAGTTTTTCAAAATCTTTATCCATTTACACTATGTAGACTGCACCACTGATATATACAGCCTATACAGGTAAAGCCCTCTCCCAGGTCCATAGAAGAACTCCCAGTAACTTCACTAAGACTGTGAACAAGCACCATTTCATGAGCACATGAGAGCACTTCTAAAAGAAAATCCATGTTTCCCCTCCTGTCTCTGTGAAGGGTTCGGCAATTGGGACAGTGAAGCTTTCACAGTAGCTTTTACAGAAAGTGCCACTTCATCACTTCACTTTGTAAAATAAGTCATAGTTGTTATCCTTTAAAATATGTATATAAAAAAGTAGAAGCTTTAGGGCATTTAGCTCCTAAACTTAGAAGAAAACCCATTTTCATTAAGGTTTTTAGAGGTAATTGCTATTCTCTTTAGTTGAAGGGTGTCAGAGGGAGGTGGTTGATATTCTCTGGAAGCCATAGTTTTTCCAAAATGCTTTTCAGAGAAAGATGGGATGAAAAACAAATCCTCAAATTCTCAAAAGGAGTAAAATGTATTAACAGTAAATTTTGGCCCTAGAAAAAGATACTGTCTCATACTTCCTTGGATGCAGGTACTGGGTAATTATCTCTTTTCTAAAATATATATTTTTAATGGGCTGAATGGAACCAGAAATTAATGCCTAAATTAGACTTTGGTTCTAAGGTGACTAGAATATCAACATGAAAACTAGAATACCTCTTTCATATCATGAGCTTGTTATGTTCTATGACTTCTATACCTGCAGATCAGTGTTGTCCTAGGTCAGATCCTATTTTGCCAGTCTATAGTTGAAGCTAAAAAAATAAAAAACCACACTTTTAGCAAAGCAACAGTACTCATTAATGGTTTCTACAGTAGCATGTTTTAGTGCATGACTGAAAAAGAATTGCTTTGTTGAACCCATCTAAAATATCTAAATAAATGCTTGTCATTTGCTTTTCTTTTTCTTTTTTTTCAGCTACTGTATACAAAAGGAGTTTGTATAGCAGCTGGCACTAATTGTTTAGAGCTTCCTCTAAAAATACAGACTTCAGGTCACAGACTTGTTTCATTTAACCACCAATATGTTAAATATAAAAGAAAAATGACTTTGTATATGACAGTTCCCCCTTTTCAATTGCAATGTCACTGACCTACTTCTGGTTATAGAGAACATTTGCCATAGTGGTTTGACAGTAGTTTTACAAGAATAATTCAATATTTTGCTTTACAAAAACAAGTCAGTTATCAAGAATGATTTTAGATGCACAGGTATCAAGAGCTTCTGTTAATGTTTTCTCCCAGCAAGGGGTAGGCTTTTCACAGTTTTGTTTACTTTCATCTTTACCTTAAATACACCAGTTCATTACAAAAGGTTAACATTTACCCCCCAGCTACAGAGTCATATCAGAACTGACAGTACCATGCTACCTTTTGCAAGCAAGCAAACAAAAGTAAAAAAAGAGTTATTAAAAGATGTAATTAATAATTTTACATAAATGTTGATCTTCTCAGTTGTGAATATTCCATAGACATACAAAACTTCATACATACATACATATATGTACACAGGTTACACATGTACACATTTCATAGTACGTAGTTGGTCCCTTAATTTACCTATTTTTCCGTTTTACCTATTACTGTGATATAAATATGGTGTATGAAAGAGCACAATGGTCTAGAATTGCCATTAGAAAGACAGTACTTAATTATTTTCTAATTCTTGGGCTTTATTCATTTATTTAATTTTATTGTATTAGACACATATCTAACTATTTTGCTGATTTGTGTCCCTTCTCTTCCTAGAAAAGAATTAACATAAATTGGAGATTTATTTTGAATTATATTTAAAAGTACTCTAGATTTAAAACAAACAAACAAACAAAAATTCTGCATGCTGAACTATAAAATTTCAATAATGTAATTCACATTCTAGGTGGCTAGATACGATGAGGTTACTTTCATTAATTTGAAACCTTTACCTGTAAATAATTTCGCTATTCTGCAGTTGATTCTTCTGTGACGCCATTTTCAGACTATTGTAAGACCTTCACACCTATTTAGTCATCTCCACTTTACAGAAACATTTGTGGGATCATGAAAAAAAATATTAAAAAACAAAGAAGACTTGTGTGCCTCCATTACTTGAATAAATCAACCCCCAGATTATATGAAAAATATTGCATTGTTTTTCCTTTTTTTTCTCTACAGCTGCATGTATTTACAGCAACTTGTTAGTGGACCTCAGGGATCTGTACACTGCATTTGAGAGCTGGTTTGTGCCAATTATTATTTTGAGTGATGAAACTGCCTTGTATCATTTCATGTGTGCATATGAACAGCAGGTGAATGCTATAGTTTATGATTTCCAATTATAAATCAAATAGGCTGAATTCTCAGTTCTTTTAATAAAGCCTATAAAAGCACTGAAATGGGAGGAAACTACTGTTTATTGTAAAAACATGTTAAAGGCTAAGGTTTATTGATTTTTTTTCCCCACCTCCTGTCAAACTTAGCTTTTAAGACCAAAACAGAAAAATAATTAGAGAAGGAACTAAATGGAAGTACCTAACTACTGATATAATACTTAGGTGATCTAAACCATAGATACATCCAGCAATGATACATTCGAGTGAGCCATTCACAAAGCCAGAGCTTTGTGAATGAAATTTGAAAGTTCATCTAAAGAAAAACAGCCCTGGCTTTGTGAATAACTGTTTTTCTTTAGATGAACTTTCAAATCAAAAGTATGGAAGATGATTCATCTCTCTTTTTAAAGTCTATTACAGCATAAACTTAAAAACAAAACAAAACAAAACAACTCATTTAAATATGAGGAAAAAATTCACCATGAGGTGGTTAAATCCTGGAAAAGGTTGCAAAAATAGAGGTCACGAACCATTCATCCTTCAAAATACTCAAGACTTAACTGGCAAGGCTCTACCAGCTTTGAATTGATAGAAGCAAGGATGTGAAGGCTGGACTAGAGACTTCCAGAAGTCCCTTCTAAAGTAAATTACTGTATCAATCTACTATTTTTAGAATATTTCTTAATCCTACTGATTGACTAGTTTGAATTTAGCTTTGCTGCCATTGTCATGAAAGAAAAAAAAATAATATTCTACTCTTATTTTTGCCTAGTCAATTTTTCAGAGAGTTATAACATTTACAGAGATACCTTGACTAACTTTAAAAGAATCACATACTAATGAACTCCCAAGGTAGATCTACCAACAGAAGCATACAGAAGTAATGTGGTTCCTTATGTCTTTTAATTCATCCGTCGTACATTATACAGATTCAGAAAGATGTACCGATCTCTGAAGGAGCTTGCATCCAGATTTTTCTTCCCCTTTTGGCAACCTTTTGTTCCCCACAATATTAGATGTGCAGAACAGTTTAAATGTGAAAGGAAAAAAAGTCCTTGAAAAGATATAGTGCCACTCACAAAAAGTGAGTATAAGAAAAATATAAGGAAATCCTAAAATTTGCAAATCTCATCTAGTCCTTTTTTAACAGATTTGTTTAAAGCACTGATATTATAAATCATAAAAAGCTTTTTTTTTTTTTAATAAGGGGAAAAAATAGTAACACATTGTAAAGGTTCTGTCAGAGTAACTGTATAATTAATACCATCTGATGTTTCTGAAACGACTAATCTGATTTAGGATGAGCTATAAAAATCTCAGGGAAGTGACAAGAAAATGTATTTCTAGGCTCCCAAAAACATAAATATAAGATATTGAACTTTTCAGCTTACTTTGCAAAGAGTTATGCATGTAATTAAGAATATACATATTTAAAAAGTCCTTCATCCATTGAAAAATCATAAATTGTCCTTAAAATGACATTTCTAAATTCTTTTTAAGTATAGGCATGTGCCTTGTTTTGATCTTTTTCCATTTATTTGAATCTAGTTTAACTCAAGGAGCATTTTTCACCATCAGGTTTCCCTCTGTATAAGTAAGCGCATTCTTACACGGTGTGAATCTCTTCATTTTTAAGAATATAAATGTTCACAATGATTCCACTGACTGGACAAATAGTACTTGTGTGTATTAGGTATCTCTGCAAATAAGATTTAATGATTCCACTTCCAGATGTAATAACTTTAGCTACTCTGCTGTTCAAAATTCTTGATTTGACTTCACAACTCATGCATATTATTATCATGTGTCTTCGAATACCTGCCCCAAATGAGATAGCAGGAAAGAGTCTCAAGGGAGTTACAAAATGACTTTGCCCTAGCAATCCAGATTGCCTGAATTGTATATCCAACTCTACATAATGATGCTAGCAATGTTCAGCTGGTCATCAGCAAGAAGAAAGCAATCTGAAAATTATGCACAATGTACCGACAAAATTGCAACCTTTGGTCATGTTATTAGCTGGCTATCTTGCACCACATCGAGAACTTGGAAAGCAGAGAAAGAAGATATTTCTGAGTACACTTCCAGACAACTGTGTCATTTATCCACATTTAGCAGAGTCTGCTAAAGTTGCCAGATCAGAAAGAACATGTTTTGTAATTTCTTTGTCCAGCTCTATATGACTATATACATTACAAAGAAGTAGATCTCAAGATAACAAATACTTGTAGGGAAGACATGAGTGCCTTTTATTTCAATACTGCCTCTGCATGTAGTTGTGCCTTACCCATCACTAGATAGACTTAGTAGTCTATCTGACTTTTGGTGACAACAATCCAGATTTCAATCGGTCATCCCAGTAGAAATCTGGATTACTCAGTTCACAGAGTGCAGGGAGAGTGTCTCCAGTCAGAGACACTGCAGGCCTCAGGAGACAGGACTAGTGCTATGCAGGTTTAGATCCAGACAAATCTGGCAAGTTTCATTCCCCTAGACATGTCAAAGGACTAGAAGGTGGAAGAAAGTAAAGAGAATCAGGATTTTAACTGGGAATGACCATAAGGCTACAGCCACGTGCTTTCCAGACATCTTGCTCATTATTACTATTCTTGTGATCAGATTTGTGCTTGCTGTTTTTGGAAGAAAATACTGACAGCTCATATGCTGTTGAAAAATTGCAAAAGAAGAAGAAGAGCTGCTGAAAGAAGTCACGTTGCCAAAGTTTTCCATGGAAAGTATAAAAATGCAGCTGTGAGAAACTCTGTTTTCCAGCTACACAGGTAGGAAAATAGTTAAGGGTTGATTATACTATCAAAAACATTGATGAGGCCAGTAGTCCTTTTTTTTTTTGACAACAAAAGAGTTGAGAATAATATGTAAAAAAAAAAAGGACTCTCTTTTATTTACAATTGCTGCTTGCTTTTTAATTCTGAATTTCATTTTGGTTTTGTGTTTTGTTTTTAACTTACCATATTTTCTCTTTTCTAAATGAATTTATATTAATTTTCCTTAAAGTCTAACAGATTTTGTATTTAGATTTTTCTCTGGGTGTCAAATGGGGTAATAGTAAGATTTAAGTAATATTAAGTTTCTGCAGTCAGGGTTCAGATGAGTTGGGATTAATTTGTAATCAGAAGACTGTTATATTGTTTATAATAACTACAAATTGCTATTGCATTTGCAGAAACATTTCTAACATGTTTGAAAAAAAAATCTCAGAATGCAGCTGAAGGGTCTATTTGTTGCAACACACACACAAAGCTATACTTGAGTGACCTGACTGTTGATGAATTCAAGGGGAAATTCTGCATCTCCCCAAACATAACCACTAAACAAATATGTATCTAGAAGCTTTTCATCACATGTCCCCTGAAAATGAAGCAAACAGATCTGTAGCTGAATAGAACTGCTTCATTGCTCCGTTGCTCTGATCCAAGACATTGCTTCTATCCTTCAGCAGACAATGAAAATCTTTGAAAATCCTCAGGGACAAAAGGAACATTTTAATGGGTGAACTTTATCTTTTGCTTCTCTTTTCCTCTGTGTGTATTGTAAGGTAGGTTGCAACATATAAAGATAACAACACATTTTGATTATGGACTTCTACAAGATATGTTGAAATTTGGGCTGTTTCATTGTCAAGTAATGACAATTACGATTTCAAATAATAAATTCCCTCAGAGGTCGAGGATGTCTAAGCAATGTTTGAATTGTCACTTCCACTGAATTACACTGCCATTCATCATCTCCACTAATTCAATAAAAACACTGTCAATGCGATAAATCATTGTTTCTATTGAATTAATGACAATGGTTGGTTACTAATAGGATATGACTGTGTAAGGGAAATGTTTAAAGTAACATGATAGATTAACAAGGAAACATTTAATAAAGACTTCATGTAATTTTTAAGTCTCTCCAAACCCTGTGAGAAAGGAATGGAATATTATGAAGACATCCACTTTATTAGCCTACTTAATCACTTACTGTGATATTCTTTTTCAAGAGTGGTGGTACTTTGAAGTACTTTGAACGGTGCAGGGGACCTGTGTGTCATTCTTGGTCAGAAGGAGTACCAAAGGCATATGAATTGCCCTCTTTCAATTTTCCCTCTCATACTTTATAGTGTTATGCATAATTGCACAGGCATCCTCTGCTCTGTGCTTTAAGACTTCCTGATAACAGCACCGAATGGGATCTATACATTATTTGTAAATAGTAAGATTTGATCTTCCTCTGAGTAAAGATAATCTAACCCTGTACCAGATAATGATTGCTTCTGTAGCCCTGGGCAAATCAGGCTCATGGTCTAACTTTCAGAAGGAACTTGCACCTACACCTTTTATTGGTTTCAGAAGCTAATATTTGTGTACTGGTATATCTGCAATTCAGGTTGGGTTTTTTTTCAGATTCAGTTTCTTTAATGGTAAAGTGATGGCAGCAGTACTTATTTCTGTCCAGGCTGACATAAGAATTAATGACTTAATGGCCAAAGATCAATTGCTGCATGAAAAGTGCTCATGAATAATGAGACCAGCTGTTTTTCAGAAGACAAAATGATAACTTCCTGAGAATAAGTTAAAACAATGCAAAAAAAATGTTTTTTTTTTTGCACACAAAAAGCACTGTTTTATAGTTATAGTGACTTAAAATTTGATTTATTCACTGGGAAATATTTATCTTAGCAGAGAATAGAGGAGAAAAAGGATTATCTGGACTTCTTTTTGTTTGGTTTTGTTTTGTTTAAATAGGCAGTGGAAAGGTGTGAAAGAAGTACAAAATAGTATCTTGAATCTTTACTGAATGAATGAAAAGAATGATATGTAGACAGAACATTAAAGAAGAAAGAAGTGTAAAAGCAGCAACTGAAAAGGTGATATAATTATTATTATTATTTTTTAAACCTCCTGCTAAAAGTGCAGCTAGAGTAGATTTATGGGATTTCTTACAAAAGAAATCATCTTTCTTTATTCTTTAATGTATAGACACATATTAAAATCTTATTTTCAATCTGAAGCATTACTGTTTTACACTCCTGATAGGTCATATTATGTGCATAAATTCTCTCAGGCATTTTTCCCTTTGGTATAATCACCAAGGAATAATACACTTGAAAGTTAGTGTTAAATGTTTGTTGTCTTATGCTAACACAATGACTTGTGGTTTTATTAAGTGAATGTCAAGGGAAGAGCAATATTAAAGCAATATATTTATCCTTGAATTATTAATCTTCCATAGAAATAATAGTACTAAAGAGTTCATATGTGTGCATTATAAGATGTAAGCAGATATAAGCTTCATTCCATGTGCTTTATGAAATGATTCATTTAGATTTTAGTAAAAGGCTTCTCTTCACAGAACTGAGTTTGAAGACATGCAAGATTTTTGTGAACTACTGATAATCAACTCCTCAAAATGTTAATCAAAACTCTTACATTACTATTTCTCTTCTCATGCTTGTTCACCATTCTGATACTTTTTATCCTAGAAGAATTTGCCAATTAAAGCCGGACAGCTGCAAAGTGTGTTCAAGGAAGAAATACTCACTGCAATCTTTCTTTCTAAAATGAAATAACCAGGAGACCTCAGTGGAAAGTGAGAAAAAGAGAACAGTGCTTAAATGTGTACGTTCCTCTGTTTAGTGCCACTCTGAGAGCTATAAAAAGTCTTGGTAACACTTAAAGCCAGAATGATCCTGAGAGTGTTTTACAACACAACTGATATTTAATTAGCCTCAAATCTGTGCTAGTAAGGCACATTTGTATACCCAGAGCACTACTCTATCCAAGCGCATGCATATTAGTGTTTATATCATCAGTTCATTTCTCAGTGGTATATATTATGGAATACTATGTTTGAGAGAGGGAGAAAGCAACCAGCTGGAAAGGGCTCTGTAGAGAACACAATGTAAAAATATCCTTCAAGGACAGCCACAAAAAATGTTAAGATGACACTTTACAATTGCTGCTGTTTAAAATGCTGTTATTAAGATTTTAGCATTCACCGTGTATGGACACCTGTGTATAGCTACTATCAAACTGTTAATCCTTTTGTATGTCTACTTTCGCAACAGAGAGATGCAAGTATCAGAAGAGTGAGAGGGTGTATTAATTACCTGCCTCCCTTACAAATTCACACAGTAATGTTAGGTAGCATAAACGACCAGCTGTAATCAATCCATTTTATACTTTGGAAATATTTTAGTGATATTTTAGTGTTTAATAAAAATGGAACGAATATCCTCCTTTTTTTTTTTTTTTTCACATTCCACTCCAGTTTCTCAGGTCAAATATCAGGATTATAAACTTGATATTAGTATTGGAAAAAAAATAGTTTATTGGGCTATGCATCTGATTTCTTTCACTGCAACCCAGATTTAGAGCCACTACCTAGTCAGTTCCGAGGAGGAACCCTCATGCTCTAGGACAGAATACGTTACTGCAGTCTCAGAGCAGACTGATGATTTGTACAATGTGAAAATGGTTTGGTAAATTCATTCCTGCTAGGATCCCTGCACTATTCTGTAGCCCTTATGCCTGGCATATGTGATAGTAGAATACACACTAGAGAATCAAAAAAAAAAAAAGAAGAAAGGATAAGAAATATTTGAGGTATGTAATTCCATTCTGGTGATGGCATTAGGGGAATTAAACAAAAAAGAGCACTACATTTATAAAAGCAAATGTAGTACATTAGAATGGGGAATAATAAAACAAGCTGAGAATACTAGCCCAAATTTAAATATGAGTGAATTCCCCACATGAATATCCTCCAACAAACTAAATGAATCAGACATTTTTGCACCACTGAGTCTGCCAGCTGTTGTCATATTTCTGAGGATGAGTGTGTGAGGCAAGGCAAGCTATCAAAAAAAAAAAAAAAAGAAAAAAAGCTTTTCGTTAGGTTATAGATGCTACTGAACTACCTGAATGATGCTGTGAAACAAAGAAATTACTAGCAATTTAGGTCAAAGTAACATGCTGAAGGATTTGTTTCTGTAGTCCTCAGTCCCTCCAACCCAAAATGTTGAATAAAGGCCCTTTTTTTAAACTTTAGACTTAATTAGAAAAGAAAAAAATAATTTGTCCCTGAGAATATGTTCTGCCTACTTTCAGCTGACTAAAATACTTTACTTTCCATGTTAAATAATCTAGGAATATTTATTACCTCAAGCAGGGAGTGAATATATGACCTTAATTATAAAATGCTCTGAGATAAAACCTGTCAAGCTCTCAATAAATGGAAGCGACTCCCAATGTCTCTGATTAGCAGAGTAAATATAATTAAAATTACTATTATTCCTACATGTAATTGCCTATTCATGAAAATTCCTTTGCTTCTTTCAAAACCATTTTTAAGGAACCTAGCACATCTCTTAAGGGTTCTTCTGGGTATGTAAAATACTGGGAGAAGCGTTAAACCATTAACTTTGCTTCTTAAAAACTAAACTAATTTCATTGGACTTTTACTATACCAACTTGAAGGTCAGGATTAAACAAATAATCAAAAAAAAATCTGCCTAAATCTAGAATTATAGAAGCATGAGAGACAGATGTGAAATAATATTGGAGAAGTCAAGTGTATAGTTTGCCCCCTTCTCTCAATTGTCCAGCAGAATTTAAGACTGTGTTTATGACAATGGGGGGAACCAAAACCTCCTGCAATTATTATAACTGCAGAAGAAAGCCTCTAATTATAAATCAGTACAATATGATTAAGCAAGGTTTTCAGCACTTTGTAGGAGACCCCTGATTCATTTTTGTTGATTAAAATAGCTGGTTAAAAAGGAAAAAAACACACACATACACACTGTGAAATGTTTTGCAAATAACCTTATCAGAGGAAATATCTCATTCAGCACTTTCTATGAACCAGAGCTACGCTTTTGAATCAGAATCTGGCCCTCAGTGACTAACTGCATTACTTGGTGCTCTTGGTTTGGCAAAACTATTTGCAATTGCATGATCTCAGTCAATATTCCTTACTCCAGCCCTTTCAAAAGTAAGTAAAAGTGACTCCTACACTTCTTACTTCTCACTTCTCTACGGATACATCTAAATAGTTTAAAAGTAACAATTACAGCAAAGAGCAGAGATTTTGAAATGTATACACATGCCAAAAAAAAGTTTGTCATATAGTTATATGTACAGGATAGAAAATCAGGAGTAATATCTTCTTGCTAAATCATTTAAAAGAAAGCAAGCTATAAGCACTTAAAAAGCATGCACAGTTTTTCCTGTTCACTGTGTGCCTGAGCCTGCCTGTCTCATCTGCATTGCTGCAGAACAGGGAGAAAAAATATCAAGCTTTTTGTGGACTTCTCTTCGAAGGAGAGGTGTATTATCTGAGAGAAATAGTTCCTACCAGGTTTCCATTTACCACACTTGACACCTCTTCTGAATTTAACCTTGTGGGTGGGACCCACTTAAGGCTGTTTTTGAGGCCAGCCTGCAAGCTGTTTAAATTGTTCTGTTTCGCAGTGTTCTGCGTGATAGTTCTCTTAATAGTTCTCATTACACCATACTTTACTGCGGCAACAAATTGCACATGGTATCTTTTCTCTCCATCTGTGAGCATGTCACTCTGACAATGCAGGTGTCTATTTTTTTTTTTTCCTGAATCCCTGTCTGTAAATATATTTCAGGTGGAAGTAGGCATTTTGCCAACATGGTGTTACTCTATCGCAAGAAAATGCTGGTAGGGTGTCTAATCCAGCAGTATGATGATACTGTCTTCAGACCTAAGAGAAAGTGTTTTAAATCTTTTCTTCATGATATGCACTGTCGATTGCTTGGTCCAGACATCCTGAGCTGAATAGGACTCTCATAATAATTACCACGTACAGCACCTAAATCCAACTTAGAGATCTCCAGTGGCGGGGGTGGGGAAAGGGTATAAGGGCCTTATAGTTGCAGTTTGAAAGTCGTGATGGTGGGGGAAGGAGATATCAAATACTGTGTTAGCTTTACGCCCAACTCTGGCAGTATCGGATTCACGAACAGTCTATCAACTGTAGGTCCGATTACCCCCCCTAAACAAGTAGTCGAGTTCACAAACAGCATGATTTATTCAAATGCAACATTTACAAAGTAGATTTCAAATGTCAGTGTAGGAAATTCTCTAGTACAGCGTGGGTTTTTTAGCTAGCTCTGATGTACAAATGTGCAAT
>JAUBNY010000001.1:10624290-10644213 GCA_032275445.1 Crypturellus soui
TCTTTTATTTCTTCTTGGTGTGTTCTGACTTTTTGGGCATTAATAGCAGAGGGTACATTAATTTCTAAATATGCTTTAATACAAAATAGCTAAGCTACAAACACTAAATGAATTTCAGAGAGACATACAAGTCCTGAATATTTTGTCTCCTTGAGTCTAGGTTGTTCTGAAAATCCTAAATTCACTTGACTAAATGAACTATGCAATTTTACAAGAGTGTTCCACAGGTGCTGCACTGCAGTTTATTGTTTCACAGTAAAATGAAATAAAACTAATGTTTTTCGATTCTTAAACTTATGTGAACAGATTTTGCAGGACTGCGATAAAGCCTCCTTCCTTTCTAAACTGTCTGAAGAAAACCAAGTGTTAGAACAAATATTATATTTCATTCTCTACTTAACATGAGTAATTCAATATGTTTTCTTTATAAAATATATTCAGAGATTAAAGTTCTTTTAAATACTCTGGAATTTTGTGGATTGTTTTAAGATACTATATAATATCTACTGTAAGGAAAAATAATGCAACACATAAGATAACAAGAAAAATACAATCTTTCCTTATAAGCAAAGTATATCACCAATTCAGGAACGACTACTTCCCATCCTAATGTCATTGAGTTACTGACCTGGGAAGCGTAAAAGAAGAAAACAGCTAGATCAGCCAAAGTGTTTTACTTTACTGAGGTTATAAAATTTTACTAGCTTTCCAACACATCACAGCTCACTGTTAAACATCTGCATTATGTTTTGGTATCCTAAGGTGGCTTAATTACGAAAGAGTCATAACCTCCTGGAGGAGTCCTGCTTGTAACTGCTAATGAGCAAGTGACAATAAACTATCCTCTATAAATCAATATGTGAGAAATTAAATATGATTGCCTGGACTCAGCTGGCCCCATAGCTAAGGGAACTGTAAGAGACTTGATTAATTAGAAAGGTGTTTTAGAAAGGTTAATTAGTTTATTTTTTAAATTATCTGCTGAGATAATGTGGTGATATTAAAAAAATGCATTACTAATTAGTCAATGATTTTTCTGAGGATTCAGAATAAACCTGATCTGGAGAGCAACTGTAGCTAACAGATATATCTGCTCATTTATCAACAGTGGTTTTAGTTAGGGACATATTTTGTCGCATATATTTGTTGAACTATTTGATTCAATAACAATTTCAAAATAGAATTATCTTTTTGATTTAATCTTGTTAGGGGTCACTGAACACTGAATTTTACCTTAATTATTATTAGAGAAGTTTTAGAACTTGACCAATACCTCAACAGGCTAGGTATAACCTAAAATCAGAAAAATGGCCTATGATGTCAGCTTAAAATGAATAATTTGAATATAAAAGTAGGGGAAACAAATGAAAAAGACATATGTGGAGAACAAGAACACAATATTAAAATATTGGATATTCTGGCAGGTCTCAAATTTAACTCACAGTTATAAGAAATTCAGTTCAATAAAGTAGGTGAGAGGAGTACTGTTCTCCAGAATAGTAGGAACAAAAGGAACAATATGCAACAAAGTTTGATTGCCGTTTTTTAAGTATATGAAGGACATGTCATCATGCACAAGAATTGACAGTAACAAAGAAGAAAATGTACCTGAGAAGGAACATCAAGAAAACTGTTAAAATGAAAAATAAATAGATGATATTCACAAGAGAGAGAGCCTCGTGAGGTTATACAAAGATAGGGATCTCATGGACCAAGAAACTAAATCAACATTATCCTAGATAGGTACATGACAAATGACTTTTTATATTTGTGAGATTGCAAGATGATGGAGATCTACTCATCATCATTCCAGTAGGCTGGTAGAAGAATGGAGAAGGATTAGTAAGATTTTATAGCTTGGCTGCTTATAGTCAAAGAGGACATCATTGTTATAAATTTAAGGGATGGGTAAGCTGATGACCTTACCTACAGGAGAAAAAGAATTAACAAAGAGATATGGAAAGTGTAGCAGGCTTCAGATGATTTTGTCATATGACAATAGCAGAATAAGTGTTATGAATGCTCCCAAATGCCTAGAAAATGATCAGAATATTAAAAAACAACGTTTTAAAATGTATATAATTTTGTGGATATAGATTTCAGTTTCAAAGAAGAATGGTACATATCTTGCCATCTTAAGCTGGCTACATAAATAAGTAGGAATTATTCACACATGCATACATAAAGCAATGCCCCATATTTATTATTTATAGCTTTTGCAAACTGCCTTGATCACTACTAAAAAGACAAGAAATAACGTAAGTCTGTAAAACAGAATGACGGAAATAGAGAACAGCTGTAAAATGAACTTTGTGGCAATTTTTCATTTTTTAGAATTGTTTCAAATATTTAAATAGATTTTATTTGTATTAAAAATATAAGTATATTGAATTGTCTTAGGCCATAATGTTTCTGAGCAAAGCCTTTGCTCACAAAAATTTTGTTTGACATATTGTAAAAAGTGCATAGAACAATTCTTCTTTAGCGTGTTTATAAGACTTATTGGAAATATAGATTTCTTGTTTCTCTTGTCTCTGCCATCAATGCCATCTAACAACATCAGCTCCTGAATCCAAGAAGTTTTTACTTATTTTAGCCTTCTCTTCGATTTCCCGCTACCTTGCCATTTCCAGCATTTAGCTTAGACTAATGTTATTTCTATCCATCATTGTCTCTGCATTTTCAATTTTCCTCTCAGCTTCTTGCAATCTGAGGCCAGAGTGCTCAAATTCCTTCTCCACAGAAATTACTGTTGTTTGAATTGCATTCAGCTATTTACCAACATTCACAAAGTACTTCTTTTTGGATGGATGTGACGCTGGGCCGTATGCTCTACGTGCCCCTGCTAGAGTAGGGGGTTTAGATGAGATGATCCCTAGAGGCCTCTTCCAACCTCAACCTTTCTCTGATTCTGTGATTCTGTAAAGGGAGGCCTTTCTCTTAGATAGTAAAAAACTGTAAATTAATTTTCAGGTGACAAATCATATAAAAATAAAGGTTTAAGTTTTACAAACTGTCTGTCATTATCATATTTTTCCTTATCACATAAATGTTCAAAGTGGACAAATTACAAAATAAGGGAGAAGAACCAATGTTTGTTCAAATAAAGTTTATACAGTGCTTTCATAAATATTGGATTTCTTAATCTTACGGATTCCTTAATCATATGGATGAAAAAGAGATTATGTAGATAATTCTATTGAAAGTAAAGTTCTAGAGGTTTGTAAAAGTATTTGGCATTTGTAAAAGTATTTGGCATATGAAAATATGCAATATATTACTTATTTATGTTATTATTAAGGCTAAACACAATTTCAAAATAATTGAATTGTGGTACACATACATGGTTAAAAGTTATGAGACAGACAAAGAAAAACATTTCCTGAAGAACCAAGAAAAGACTCTGTACTTCATTATAAATTAGAAGCCTGCTTTGTCCTGCCTTCTATGTGCATTGCTCATTAATCGGTTTATTGCACCCTTGCAGTTAAGATAATTTAATACTCAATGTAATGCCTAGTGATGCTAATTAGAAGCCCTCATAAGTTTAAGTATCTTTCATCTTTGAATGTTCCCATGTTCCCTTGTTAAGGACTACATGAACACAAGGCACAGCTCTTATGACAAGAGTTCTGTTTTACTGTCTTTATAACAAATTCATTTGTTCTCATTTTTAAAAAGAGAGGAAGGATTCTCTCTATACAGTAAAATTTAAATTATATGTATAAAGTAAATAATTTGAAGCATTTTCAATATTTGAATAATTTCACCATTTTTGGTCACCCATAGACATCCATTTAACTGTGCTGTTACACATTTCTTAATTTTGATGAAATTAAGCTGAACAGGTTAGCTCCTATCTTAAAAGATCTTGCTTGTTAAAAAGGAAATAGAAAATTTGATTTGTAAGTCAATAAAAAAAATTAAGCCAACAAAGAATGTAATACAACTATTTTATATACACTGAAATATCAGGATTACTGCAATGAAAGCAGTGATATACATAACAGTTAATCATGACATAGCTTAGTACACAAAATGAAGCAAGCAGAGAACAGCTTCTGAAGTCATAGTACACAACATTTAAGTACCATAAGCAGTTTTTAGTTCCACTTTTCCAGATGAAAAATATATATCTACCTGTTCACATTATTATCTATATAACACTTATGTGAACATATATATAACACTATGTAAATATTAAAACACCAAGATGTGTTAATTTTAAAGGGCTTATGACAAAAAAGGTCTAAATTTAAAATCTTTCATGGATAGCACAGGATGCATGATAGCTCACAGCACAGATTGCCTCAAGGATATTATTCATGATGGATCTATTTTGTCAGGAAACTGAACTCATGACCCAAGTATTGGAAAGTGCTAGGCTTACCTATTGAGCCACAGGAAAATCTCATTTGTTGTCAGTAGCAGTCCTGTTAAACCCAACTGGGAAAGCTTTCAGCCACAGGGCCTTCACCTTGAAAGGGTAAAAGATTAAACAGAGGATACTATTAAATGGGAAAATCAATGACAACTAGTTAAATAGAAAAGGAAACTCTCAAATGAAGATAAATAATTGGCCAGATACATCCCTTGTGTATCTCTGTTTTCTTCATTAGAGATATACTACAGCTCGATTTGCCCCTGTGTGTAGGAGGACACAGAAGAGAAACAATTCAAAAATAGTACCAGATAACATGAGATGGCAAGTCACCTGGGGAAGTGTTGAGGTTAAAACTTGCTTCAGAATTGCAAATTGATTAAAAAAAAAGATTTATCCTTATTTTAACCTGGTAAAATATGATACAAAATGTTATACTTGTATAAATTATAAGTACTGACGCTTAGAGAGCAAGTCAAAGGATGCATAAGATGAAAATTTAGTCCTAAATAGTGTAGAAAATCATCAGAAATGAAAGCACTATTTTTATAGTGGTCATAGTAAACAAGGGATACCTGGAAAAAAAAGAAACCAAAAAATGTATATTAAAAAGTTGAACTGCAAAATAATGTTATATAAAAAGTAAAATAACTAGTAAAATAGAACAGTTTTCTGGAAGCATAGACATTAAAGATATTATATTAGAAGCACAGAATACAAGAATACGCTTGTATGTCAAGCCAAGGATAGATATTTATCAAATAATGCAAAGAAAGCAAAGTAAATAGAGGTCTATAAATAATCAACATAAACACTCATGAAAGAATATAAGAAAGAGTACAACTTTATGGCAAGTTAATTTAAAATCAGCGACAGAAGACCAAAGAACCTTTTGAAAGACTGACATGAGCCTAAAAGATTTTTTCATTTCAGAAGTAATAAAAACACGAATATTTTTCAGAACTTGAAAATAATCAACATATTAAAAAGGAAGGAAGAAAAAGGCATTGCAGAAAATCTGGTTGAATTATTTATTTTGGTGGTCCGTACAGAGGAAGTCTTAGATGTTCTCACAAAGTGCTATTTACTATATATAATGTTATTAAAAAAATCAAACTGAATGCTCAATAGGATAAATTAGATTACCAAAAAATAAACTGAACAACATCAAATCACCAGGACCAGAGAGTGTCTATTCAAGAAGAAAAATCGCTGAACAATTAACCATGTGTATAGTCTGTTACTTAAAATATTTTCATTGTCAAAGGAATAGAATATGATGACATTCTTACAAAAGTCTTCCTGGACAGATACTGGAAAACACTGACTACTTTACCTAATAGGTACCACCTACTTTACACAGCAGGTGGGTTTTTTGTTTTTTGGTTTTTTTTTTTGTTTGTTTTGCTTGATTTTTACAATAAAGTTATAATAAGAAATGAATTTGTAACATTAGGATATATATATGTGTATATATATATATATATGATATTTTGGAAAAGATTCAACATGTTTTCCTGGTCAAGAATATCCTGCTTCACAGATCCATTAGAGATCTCTGAAATAGTCAACTAACATGAATAAAAATGATCTAGTCAATAGATCGTAATTTGATTTTCAAAAACCTTTTGGCAAGGATATTTACAATATACTTAGAGAAACAAACAAGCTGTGTTTTAAAAGATCATTTTATGAATTAATGACTCATTAAAATAAGGGAAAAGATACAAATAAATGTTATTTTGTTCTAGCTGAGGGAAACTCTGAGGGACTCTATGATTAAGGATCTGTGCTTGGGACATAAACTGTCCAACATATTCATAAATGCTTAAGGAAAAAGGAGTGGCTAGTGAGGCAGAAAAGTTTGTAAATAATAATAAATTTAGTATGGGCTAGTGCAAAATAGTATACAGAGAAGAAAAATAGCCCTAATGATATATGTGTGATGGCAGGCTGAATCAGTTATTGCCTGATATGTACTCAAAAAAGCAACACTGACGCAAATAGCTCTTCAAGGAGAGCATTTCTGTGCTAACAACCAAAAGAACAAGGAAAATCTGTGAATTATTGTGAACATAATAGAGTACTGATCAGAAAACAAAATTAGCTTCTTGCATAAATGGGTGATATGCCCATGTACTGAAAACTAGCTGATGTAAAAGTCTGGTTGTCTCATCTGAAAAGGGATATAATTCAACTGAATTAGAAAAGAGACAGAACATAATGATCGGACTGAAGTAGAGATTACTAACTCCTCAGGCCAGAAAAGACTAGTCTGTGGAGGTCTGTAAAATCATGAATGGTATGAAGAAGTTAAGTTCATTATTTTTTGAAACTTGAGAAATGGCACTAGATGAAATTGTCGGGCAATGGAGTAAAGTGAACAAAAAGATATATTTTTTTTCCACACAACATATTTAATACATGAATGTCAGAAGGATAAATATGTAAAAAAGGTGCTTAGGCAAGATAATAAAAAGAAATGTTAATCTGTGGCTAATTTAAATGTAATCTGTGATACACAGAGTCCCTAAAGTCACTGACAACTGAAACTTAGAGCATCGCAGAGATCTATTATATATTTTATATATATACACTATTTTATACACTGTACCTCAGGTTCAGGCAGTCTAACTTCAGGAATTAAATTGATTTGGTTTAGCCCACTATGTACAATTAAAAAAAAAGAAAGAAAAAGAAGTCTGAATCACAATATACCACTGAAACAGTATATTTTTCCTCTCACTCAACAGGAAACTGGAAATAATTTTAATTGAACTTTCATGATTGAAAATATTTCTTTATAAAAACAACATCATTAAAGACCTACCTTTCTTCCCACACTTTGCAGGTTATGTCTTTCCCCATAGTAAGGCATTCTATAGTTCTCAGCTGAGGCAATGTGGATGTATGATTTGGTGTTGTGAATCAAATTAATGGAGTGATCCAGTTTAAAAAAGTCTCCTATTTTTTTTTCCAGTTGCAGCAGTTCCATAGTCTTGTCTGGTGCCCAGGCCATGGAAGGAAAGTTGATGCAGCACAGAGTTATAGCAGGGCTCTAGAAGATCCAGGGTGGATATAATCCTATTCAGTGCTGCCACCCAATTTTGTGTTGTATAAAACCATAGACTCTAGACCCACAGTTGAGTGAGATAAATCATTAATTTAAACCTTTCCCTAAGTATTCACCAAAATCAGGTGTAGCATTTATTTAGCCTAGACTAGAAAAATGTCTGGTCTGGCACCCTAGGAGTATTTTCATGTTATTGTCCAACCAACAGAAATGTACATAAAAGAACCTGTATTTTTGATTTAATGGCTTTGGTGTACAAGCAATATACTGAAAAGTCACAGTGCAGCAATACCCCAAGCTTATTTTCAGAGACTGTCTAGTTTGTAAGAAGTGTTATATGTGGATGAATGATTGATACCATCATTTGTGTAGATAAAGTTTGATGGCTAAGGAGTCCCTTAATTTTATTTTTCATTTTGAAAGTTTCATTGGGTTCTAATTTTATGTGTGTGTGTGTTTAGGGAGAAAAATATTTCCTTAAACAAACACATTTGGAGCCATAGAAATAAATTCTCTTCCAGATTATTTACACGTGTATCTAGATTCTGAGAACACTAAGGATTTGAACAAACAGATTGCCATTTATTTCCAGATTAGCTTTTTGACAATTCAATCAGACAGATACCCCACAATAAGCCTTAGGAAATCTGACACTATCTGTATTTTTCAACAAAGACAGTTTACGAATTATTTTAAAATATTCTGGATTGGCAATATTGATAATCCCCTAGTTCACAGTCAGTTAATGTCACAATTTCTGTGGCTTTCTTTTCTTCTAGAAAACCAACAGTTTTATTCCATTCCTGTGAAACCTGATTCTTCTACTACATTGTGTCAACTCACCTCTGGTTCTATTGCAGTCTTTGATGTAATAATATCAGGCATAAGCCAATAGCAAATGGTGAGCATAAATTAGTAAATTAGTAAAGTAATTTTGTATACAAGTTCTGCACTTTGTACAATAATCTAGTAGATTTTATTCTATCTTCAGCAGGACTTCATATTGGTAAATAAAAGAATATTTGCAGGAATATCAACACTTTAATTTGAAAAAAAAAATAAAAGAAGCAAATTAATAAATTAACTAATGTAAAACTTCAAGGAGAGAACAGAAGAACGGATATAATAACCTGTTGATCTAATCTGGTACTCAGGCCTCTAAGGTGCCTACACCAGTTTTAGGTAGGAATTAAGCCTCCAGGACCAAATGAACTATTCAGATGCACAAGTGGTTATTTGGCTATACAGGCAATTTAAATCTAAGCATGTCTCTATTTTTAACTGCAAATCTTTCTAAGTACTTCACAAAGGTTTCCAGGTTTCAGGAAGGAATACTAAATTAATGGCTTATAATTTATAAGGGAATGTTGACAACTGTTTGACAATTCTAATCCACAAGAGCAGATAAATCTGTGAAAAAAAAACTCTTAAAACTGGCTTTTATGGCATTGTTTCATGGCAATTAAAACTTTTATGATTAATATAATATGATGTGTAGCTATAGGGGTTTTATAAGTTTCACAGCAGAGTAGAATGTTTCATTTGTAGTATGGTGTTTACAAAGGTCACTTCAAATGTTAACCTTCATGACCTTTGGAAACTCAGACCTTTGTTGAACAGTAGGAGATGTTCAGTGACCAATTTATTTGTTAAGGATTTCAACCTCTTTATACTTGGTATACTCCGGAAAGGATAGCTTGTCTAACCAGCACAGCACACCAGCACAGACCTACAGCCTAGCTGATCTGTAAGATTAAAACATGATTTCCTTTGAAACCAGAGTAGGGAAGTCCAGTGCCGCAAGTTCACAGCATGGATTTACACTTGAAATTACAAGATCAGAGAACAAATGTAAGCATGAACTACTGGGACTATCCAGGATTTCAATGACAAGGACACATAAGTAAAAGATTGTCAGAACATGAATAGTCATAAGAAACAGGCTCTTTTCTAGATCTTGAACCTGGACAATATTCCTTTTGTGTTATTCACACAGGAGAATATCAAAAAGATATTTGAAAATTATGTGAACGTAAAGAAATTACTGAATGCGATAAGGTCAGGAGGGCTTCCCTAGGAAAGTCTAAGTTACTGTAGAACTATGTCATTTCTTGCTGAGACTTTGGCAGGAACTAGAACAAAGACACAGAGTCCTCCAAAAGCTATGTAGTTTTTTTAAATCAAAATTGTGTTCTTTGGAGATGAACTGTTCAGCAAGTGCTAATAACTTTTACTAACCTATAGGAGAAAATGTTGTCTGTCTTTGTTCCATGCAGGCAAACAACAAGTACTATTAGTCAGCCTAGAATGAATAGCACTTCTGATGACTTCAGTATTCAGAGGGCACTTACATCTCAAAGCTAGCTGTAATGCTAGATACTTAATAGCCAGAAAGATGAAGTTTCTGCTAGTTCTGGTACTTGAACTACGTAAGAGACAAAATTGATATGTGATTCTCTAACATATTTCTACAAAACAAACCAGCAACAAACAAACAAAAACCTACAACTCTGCATGTTTCAGAATGAATTAAGGTCTGTGGCAATAACAGCACTTTTCTTGGCAAGCTGTAATGCTTGCTGGGTAGACTGTCTACTTTAATCTCTATGAGGTCCCTTCTAGCCCCATTGACACTCTACATTTACATTTTGGATGAGTACCCACCCAAAAGAAAGGCCCCTCTATTTCAAGCTCTGATCTTGAATGATATGATGCCAATGCTAGCTGGCATTTTTGCAGGTAATACATATGAATGTGTATTAATAGAATCTAACATGGACTATATATTTACTGAATCTACATAGGTGAGGGTAGGACCTACCAGATATCAGGGACTCCTGGGAGCTACCAGTCCCTGGCCAAATAGCTAAGAATATTCTGCTCGACTGCCCCTGCTAGGAATAAGGGATTATAAATTTATTCATCTAGCCCTTGTCTTATTTTTCAGGTAGATTAATTTGGGACTAAACAAGCCAATATCAGAAGATCATCAGCCAGTCATAAGTCTGGGTCTCACAGTGTTTGGTCTCACTGTTTTGTTCTGTCATAATAAGGAAAAAGACCCAGAAGAATAAGATGGTACGGGGAAAAGGGTCACAGCAGCACAAACACTGTTTTGTACCTCGGTGACCACTGCTCTTGTTACACTTTTCTCTATCCACATGCCTCTAAGTTCTCATCATAGAGACTGTTGATTTAAAATGATCCCAGGTCAGATGAAATGAAATGGTGGGAAAGAGGAGGGAATTGCCTGCTCAGATGATCTTGGGAATGATCATGTGCCACTCTGGCATGCCTGTTAGAGGAAAAATTGATGTCAGATTCTTGCAAGAGTTCTGTTACTGGCCAGTGTTGTATTGGGTTCTTATAAAACTGATTTCTAGTCACTATTAAATTGTCTGGAAGCCTTGGACAATAGGTCAGGAATTTGGCCCTCAGCATATTATTTAAAATGTGAAATGGGTATAAATATTCACAGTTCAAGAAGAATGTCCAAAAGGACCTAATTCTTAAGCAGATGGATTAAATCATACCTTAGTTCCTCTAGGATTCAGAATGCCATGTCTATCTTCAAGGACTAACACAGTTTTCAGTGGCAGACCATATGTTTTTATTTAAGACATTTGGAGGCAAAAGCTTTTGATGTCAAACAAGAAACATCTTATCAATGAAGTCATCATTGATAACATAACAACTCTATTCTTCATTGCAAAACAAGACATTCATTCACCAGTAAAAAGGCATAACTAAATCTAATCAAGTATATGTCTTAATTCACAGCAATAAAAAGACTTACACACCCATAACTTCAGACACAGTTTAATAACAAAAGTTCTTTTTTTTCGTAACAAAAGAGAGAAAAAAAAAGTTTACCCTTTTTCCTTCACTTTAATTCTTGTGATTTTCATGGTCTTTGTTGCTTTAATTTGTTGGACAGACTAAGGATAAAACTATGGAAAAGTGATAGAATATTTCGTACCTATGAAAGACCAAAGTTTTCTTTACAGGAAGCATATCATAAACCACTGAAGAACCCAGAAATGGAAAGCTATAGATTCTGCCTGTAGAAAGACTGAGAAATATGGAAGCTAATCTGCTTTTAGAGATAGAAACCTTATCAGAATATTATAAAACTAAGATTGTTGTAAGGGGACTCTGAATAATTAAAAGACCTTTACTTGAAAATGTAATAATGAGTTTTGTAAGCAGTGGTGCATGATCTTCAGAAAGTACTGTAGGATTTTAATATTAGTGATCACAGGCAGGCAGGTAACATTTCCAGCCCGCCAAATATCTGTATGATCACACTGTGGAACAGATCCTCAACTCGTACAAAGTGGAGACTGCAATTTTTATTAGCTATGGCTGTAGCCCAAAGGATAAGCTTTAAGAGAAAGAGTGAGTGACCAACACCAAAGGAGAAACATAAAAATATATTTCAAGGGATTAGTGCAATAAAACTTTAGGGATTCACCTAGAAGCTTAGGAGCTATCTTCTGTAAATTGCTAAAGATTGTAAATCATAGTGTATTCAAAAGATGCTCTGTATACTTTTTATCATTTACATTCTACATTTGATATACATGAAGAATATAAATTACAATCTGTAAAGCTAGGCACAAAATTTTACTTTTTTTTTTTTCCACTCAATCTATAAATACTAGAAGACTATCCATCTTTGTGTACATGCAAAGAAGGACAATAGATTTATAGGAGCCTTTTTCTCTACCTCATCATGATATGGAGCAGCAACCTTGAGGCAGTCTCCTACATTTTGAGGGCCAATTACTTATCCAAGGTGCCAGATAGGATTCATCTGAGAGAACTGAAAGAGCTGAAACATGTGACTGGAAGGATGATGTTAATCATAGATGGAAAACTGTGGTTTTCAGAAAGGATCTCATGGCTTGGAAAATTTTATCTTCACACCTATCTTTAAAAAAAAAAGGAAAAAAAGGATGACTTATGGAACTACAAGTTGTTCATCTTCACTTCGCTCCCCGGAGTTGGGGTACATGCTCTTTACTTGGCCCATTTCCAAGTAAATGAAGATGAGAAAGTATTCAGGAGTGACTAGTATGGATTTATAAAAGGAAAACTGTGCTTTACTAATTTACTTATCTTTTCTGATTAAAGAACTGTCTGTGTGAATGACAGGAGAAAAGCAGATATATGGTTTGTTTTTAAGAGGGTTTTTCTCACCACCTCTCTCACTGCTCTTATTTGGAAGCTGTGAGTATTTGTCCTGGATGAGCAGATAGTTATGTAAGCTGTAAAACTGGTTCGACTCTTAGGTTGAAAGTATAGTGATCAGTGGCTGGGTGTCCAGTTGATGACCAATAATGAGTGAAGTACTCCAAGGTCCAGTACAGGGGGGCGTACTTTCCAAAATCTTCAAAGGCAGCCTGCATCCATAACGCATTCTGAGAAATTTTGCAGATATCACCAAGCCAGAAGGAGCATCTGACCCTTCAATTTTTATGAGAATTTTTTGAATTTGAGGATTAGGCTAATGGAAATCTAAGAAAGATCAATAAGGATAAGAACTAAGTACTGCACCTGAGGTAAAATAACCACTATAATCTGATTGATATTGGGTGCTTCATTAGATGCCAGGCTGAATAACTACAGTGCGTGATCAGTCCAAGGCAAAGTCATCCTGGATGCCTTATAGGCCTCATGGTAAACAGATTGAAGGAGCTGATGAGGCCTCACCTAGAAAATTGCATCTGAAATTCACAATATTGTGTGTAGAGGGCAACTGAGATGATCAGGGATATAGATTTCCTGTTAAGAGAAGCTGTAGTAGACTGACTTGTTTAGTCTGCTAAAGAGGAAGTGAGTAGAAAATCCTGATAGAGGTGATACTGTGAGAATCAATTCTTCTGCTGTGTCTCATGACTCCTTTCTTTGTTCTTCTTACATTGCATGGTTTCTTCACTCATTTCCTGGATCCTGGAAAAGAATGTGAGATCTTGCTTCTTAAAACACTTAGTATTTCTCAAACAGTGCACTACATGAACAGATCCCCTCATGCTCTTACTCTGTCAGGCTTTAATTTTGTTACCCTTCGAGTATCACTAAAAAAATTATCAAAAAAAGACCCTATTCCTAGCTAACAATGTGAGCATCAGTCTCCGAGAAAACCACCTTCCTTATATCCTCTGTGATCCAGGAGTTGTCCATGCATCCCACTCCGTCTACATTTTTCACTCTCTGTAGAGGAATGAAATCTAGAGTGCTAACAATACTTCAACCTGGAGATACAGAATTTATTTTTAAAGGAATTCTGTGTTTAAACAACAATATTATATGAACATCCTCAGTTTCAAAGGTAGAGAGGTTATTTTTGGTGGTGTTCAGCACACATATCTACCAATTATATTGGATATGGTTGTTGGAGTCTAATGTTACTCTGGAGAAAGGAACCTGCTTAATCACTATAAGTCTGTTCAACACCATTATATATATTTTTATATTGTCTACAAATAATGTGGATAGTGTATTCAGCAAATATTCTATGGGACAGGGCTTGTCATAACCTGGCAATTGTTCTCTTTCATCATTTCACCTAGACTATGTTGCAGCAATGAACAAAGCCAGGGATAAATTATATTTGCAGAAAACACCTTTATCCAATTACTTTGTGTATCTTTAACAAAGGAAAATAAAACGTGAATTTTAAACCCCATCAGTATATCTTACATTCCTTTTTTTTTTCCTCCTAGAAGTAAAGCAAATACTTCAAAGAAAAATGCACACATACACCATAATCTGCAGTTTACTTCTTAGTATTCCTGAAGTATTCAAAGTAGAAGCAGTTTTTTAAGTCTCCTTATTGCCAAAATTAAGGTAAAAAAAACAGGAAAAAAATGTAAGTAAGTTGCTTGTGGCTGATCCAACAACCTGCTTCAGATATTGAATACAATATTCGGTATTGAAAAGTTTACACTGAGTTAAAAATATGCACAGAGTTAAAAACATAATTTCAGAAAAAAAATGTTAGGAATATCAAACAACAGATAAATTAGGGAAGCTTCAATTTGCTCAAAGGCTAGATAGTGAAGAGCTTGATCCATAAAAATTCCCAGTAGGACCACTTACATGATTAAAGTTAAGCAGAAACTTAATCATTTTGTTGGATCAAGGCCAGAATTCTCAGCATCTTGTAAAAAATCAAACCTATAGAATGCCTGCAGTAACTAAGTTACATAACTGGGTTAATTACTATAAAACATTTCCCTGTGTAAGCAAAAAATTTATAACATTTTGGTCAATATGCTAAAGACAACTAAGCATAGCATGCATAATTTTAAAATAAAAAGAGTTCATTTCAAAGTTTGTAGAAAAATATTGCTGTCTTCTAGTAAACTTTTAAAGTCTCTTGATTTCCTAATTAAATTTATAAACGTCTCATTGAAAAAAGTAATCATCACACTTATTACTCAGACATTTTAAATGCTGTTACATTTTTCATGGAAAGCTTAAGTCATGTCAGGCAAAATGTAACTGTGGACCAGAATTCCCCAATGAGATGGAAGCACTGTTGTAGAATGTAGAAAGCATTTTGAAAGAGATCAAGAAACACAGTTATTTAAGGAAAGAGCAAATAGCCAACCAGTACATTATATTAGACTTCTACATCCTTGACTATATTCCTTGACTATATTACAGCATAGTCTCTTAATCTTTACTTTCCCTACCTAAACATCTATGCTAAATAATCACTTGTTCTTTGGATTAGAGATCATTCTTTTTCCTTTTCCTTTTTTTTTTTACAGGCTTGGTGATCTTCAGATTGCTTGTATAAAATAGGTGCATGTTTTTAAAGAAATATATATGAGTAAATTCAAACAGCTTTGTAATTTTAAGTACAAATAAACCATTCATGTATTCTAGTCATCTTATGTCAGAAATACAGATGAAGTCTTCTGTAAATGTTCTTTTCCAAGACAATCTGCAGGTCAGATCAACCCCTGAACTCCCTACGAATTCTGAGCAGGTGTGCCTTATGTAATGGAATCTGGTGCCAAAACAGTGCTTCTGTAAGCAGATCTTCTTGGAAGAACTGTGGCCCTGCAGGAATGTTTTAATACAACGTTTTGGACCCAGCACTGCCTAAATAATGCAAACAGGAGAGAGCAAAAAAAGCAATCAGGACTGTATCCGACAATATGATTGTGTTTACAATATCTTTGATTTTTCCAGAAGCCAAGGTATTAAGTACCAAATCTGCAGTATGCAAAAGGTAGCAACTGTTATCCATAACTGGTTCATGACATGGAAGTTTGTGTGATGATTGTCTTTGTATTTGAAGGAGAAACTGATAATAGCTGATATAAAAGTTACTCAAACACCTAATAAGTGAATATTATTTGCTATAGGGACAGGCATTTTCTACCTCACAAACTTAATATACTGTGCTATTTTTCCCATCACTTATGTCAATTAAAAGTTTATTTGGAATTGTTTTTGTAAATTTAAAATGTAGACATATGATTTAATAACAGTATATTTATTTTTGACATACCAAATATTCTACCATGGGCTTACATGGCCCTTTTTTTTTTCTATGTTGGGCTCTAGTGAGATAATGCCCATTTACACATGAATAAATGGAAACCAAAAATCCGAGCCACCAAATCCCAGCACATCAGTGATATAAAGCTTCAATTACCCAACACTTTGAATTCAATTTTAAAAACATTCCATTATATTTAGAAATGGGACTGGAATTACCTTCATATTTTCAGATTAAATAGATTAATTTCTGTCTTTGTTTTCTGACTCACAATTCAGTGACCTTGCTGCAGTTTCTATTTAAGTAGGTTGTTGTTAAAGAGAAAAAAAAGGCTAGGTTTAGAAACATTGGTAGGTATTTCAAGAATGTTAACCTCTGACACATATGAGTTCACAACAACATTAATAAAAAAAACCAACTTATTGGATATCTACATATGGATGTGAGAATAGACTGTTATACCTCTAGACTTAATTTGAGGCTCCTATATGGGAAAAATGTGATCTTAATGAAGTTATTGGGATGGTATTAGCCTGGCCTATACTCACCTTCAAAGAACCACTTAAAATTTATGGAAAACTTAAATACCATGGAAACCAGGATTATGACTTCAAGAGGATAATTATACAGAGCAGATAAACTCCTGAGCAACCATGTTCCTATTTTTATGTAAATGTTACCACTTATAGTGAGTGAAGGGAAAATGACCTGGAAAAACTGCAGAGAGACAAAATTGTTTTTAATAGCTTGTCTCCTGGAGTGTTCTTTGACCTGTTTTATGGTCTTTAGTTTCTTTGTTCTTTTCTTGCAACTTCTCTCTCAAAAAAAAAAAAAAAAGAAAGAAAGAAAAAAAGGAGAAAAACTATTTATTTTGGGAAGCTGATACCAATAGCTTTTTTTCTCTTGTCAGAGTTAGTAAGCATAGCCCTGGTGTACAGATCAGGGATTTCATTTATTCACAGGTTGCATCAGCCTTTAAGATTTAGAAGGAAGATTTTTCTCACTGAGAACTGCCTTTGTTCCAATAAAGGTGTTCTAATAATACAAAGAGAGACCTCAGGTCAATGAAGGAAAATGCAGTGGCCTTGATAGAATAACTGGACTGCTGGAAAGAAGAAAAGTCCATGGTTGTTCAGAATTCAAGCTTTGAACTGAAATTCTGAGAGCAAAATGAACAGTTTCCAGTCTTATGCATTATGTTAAGGGGTGAGTGACTTGGGATGACTTCCAACAAGTCTCAGCCTGAGGTGAGAAAAAAAAGCTTTCCTGGGTAAGGCATTATTACATGGAGTAATTGCTTTGCTTCATGAGTTAAACAACTGCTTGATACCTTTTGAATTAGTAATGCAATACTTTTTTGGAGAAAAGCTTGCCTCAGTAGAAAGTCATTCATTACTTTTTTTTAGCAGAGGTAGTAGACTCAGATAAATTCAGTGAGGACAGGGAGATGATTTGTATTCCCACAGCATAATCTTCTACTTCCTTAATTCCAACTTCAGGTTACGGCAGTACAAAGATTTTTCAGAAAAAAAAAATCCATAAATTCCTGTGTTTCTGGCAAAAGGAGAAACATGAGTGGCACCTTCACTGATTTTTGACTTTATGTATCTGTCTTTTTCAAGCAAAACTATTTAGCAGATTGACTCAAATTTAAAGAAAATTTTTTTCTGACAGCTTAAGTATACAAAAATATATACAAAGATATATTTTAGTTTATCTCTATTTACTTGTTTTATATGCAAGTATTAAAATGGTAGTAAATGTTCATATTTTCCCTACAACAATTTTTGTGCTTATAGATTTTTAATTAGCTTCAAATTGCGCAAGACCAATATGCCATACAATAGCTATTGTTAAGTATAACAGCCACACACACTCACACACAAACACGCACACATAGAAAATGTCATTATTTCAGTGGATACCAAAATAAGATGATTTTTTAACTTTAAATTGTGATTTGTGGAGGCACTGCACACACTGAGTCACTGAATTGCTCTGAAAAGCTACCGCATTTTATGTTTCTTAAATTGTCTACTTCAAAAACTAAACTCAAAATCGTGAGTGATTAGTTGACACACTGCTCTGCTGAGCTTGGCTTCTTTTAAGCAGAAGAGCAGCAAGGATACATTTATTGCCGCAGAAAATGCCCAAGAAAAGAAACAGAGAAACAATAAAGAAACTGTGCAGCCACCGGGCTTTGTGAGAAAACTGCAGTGCCAAGCAAAGTTGCAGATCTTTGATTCATTAGCCTTAATGCTAATTTCTGATTATCCAAAGAGGCAAAAGGAAAAAAATAAGAGAACAATGAAAACAGAGTATGAAAGCTTTATTATTGCATTGAAAATCCTAAATTTTATTGTAGAATAATGGTCTGCAGAGTTCGAGGGATCTGGGGTAATTGTCTCACAACTATTTCCTGTTAGCTAAATGTGAACAAACTACTTTGATTTGCAGCTGCTATCTATAAAATACATAGACCTACAAAAATTACTCTGCTTTTTTTTGTTGTTGTTGTTTCCTGTGTCTTTCATAACACTGCTTTATTTCAACAGCAATAAAAAACAATGTTATATTTGCTAGGAGATCCTAGATGCAAATGCTCTCAGGCCTGGAACATGGAACATTACCACCATGGTAATCCTTGGAAGCTCAGTTCAGGTCTCGGTCCTCTCCTCTGAAGAATGCATCTCCCATAGAGGCTGAGGTCTGTTTGCATGATATGGTATGTGCAGAACAACAGGTTTGATTTATTGCCCTGCAGAGCTCCTGGTCAAGTGATCACTGGTCAAGTGATTATGTATCTTTTTATCGTTTTCTTTCTGTATCTTTACCCTTCTTTTCACCACTCTTCTACTTCCTTTACTCCACCACAACACCCTCCCAACTACTCTTCTTTGCCCTTAATTAATTTATTTGTCCCATTTAACCTCAGTATTGCTACTTCCATACCAAAGATTTAGCAGTTATGAAATGGTTGTCTAGGACCTCCTAGGCTTACATAGGAAGGCTGATGGTGTTGGTTTCGCTAGGTACTGTTGGCCTTGCAGGGTGATACTCCCCCGTAGGTCCTCCAAATGCTACACTCTAAGTATCTGTGTGGTCTGATCATCTTGCATGTAACCCCCTACTTGTAAAACCTCACCAAGCCTCACAGCCCCATCTGTAACTCCTCTGGCCATTTAGCTGTGTTCTTTGTTATGTCCATTGCTCTCTCATGTCACATCCAGGAGTTGTCCACAAACTGTTCAGGTAGCAGCCTCAGGACAGGACTGAGTCAGCAGTCCAGTCATTTTACTGCAATTCTCAAAAGAGGGTTTAGCGCCTCAGAAGACAGCAATTCAGATAATCACTTGTTTACTTAATACTCACTCTAGCTGCCCTTTCAGGAAGGTCAGGTCTTCTCTGTCAGTAACCTTTGACTAATGGCAAGACAGAGTATTGGTGTATTATGTCCTGGAATTTTAAAGGTATCATTTGCGGTTAGATGTGAGATACAAAGTATACCTAGAAGTGGTTAGATATGAAGTATATCTGGAATATCTTTTTTATATTATTTCTATTTATTTGTTTATTTGTTTATTTTTATTTATTTAATGAACTGGAATTTTAAATATAGTGTGAGATTTCTATGCTGTTGTTAAGCTTTTAATTATTATAAGCAGATGGATCATTTGAAGGATTCTGTAAGAGCAGCTATAGCAGTCTGCATATTTTTCTAGTGATAGTGAAAATATTAAGCTCTAAATAAATTATAAATATACTGTGTTTTTTCTTAATTTGTTTCAACACCATCTTTTATTTGATTTTAACCATTGTTTGTTCCATGATACGTGTTCAACAGATATCAAACACTGACATACATCCACGGAAGAAGGAAGGAAGGAAAGAAGGAAGGAAGGAAGGAAGGAAGGAAGGAAGGAAGGAAGGAAGGAAGGAAGGAAGGAA
>JAUBNY010000001.1:10650990-10662062 GCA_032275445.1 Crypturellus soui
GGGAAAGAAAAAGGAAAGAAAAAGGAAACCTTCTCTGCTTATTGAAATATCTGGCAAATATTTACTTTGGAAGCCCTATTATCATGACAGTAAGATTAAAACCTCAATTAAATGAAGTACTTACATCCTAGACTGTTTTGAAGCTCTGATAAAATAGCTTACAAAATTAGAGCTAAATATGTAATATTTATAGATCATTTTAGGAAACATTAAGATGCACCTCAGCAGTATTATTAGAGTATCAGTGTCTAATGAAACCAATGTGCCTGAAAACCAATGTACCTATTATACTTTTGTTACTAAAAGAGTCAACAGACAACCATGTAGCCTATGAGAAAGCACTAATAAGTGGAATGGAAAAAAGTACCAGCATGGGATATTTATCATATTCCACAGGAACCAAACAAGAAAACTAATTTATGAGCCTGACCTCTTTCTTTCATGTCACTCTATTAAGGACTCCATATTTTGCTCCTGTAATAGGCATTCTGTAATGTTGGTAGCCTGCTGAGTGCTGCACTCACACAGAGAAAGAACATAGAGAATTAAAATATGAAATGGAAATCTCCCAGAAAGTCTTGTGCTTTAATTTCATTGTTTGCCTGTACTGCATGTTTTTCAAGGACTGTCATCTCATCCTCCAGCAGGTGGGGACTGAATATGGTACCCTTCTAGAAATGCCAAGAAAAAGTGGACACTTTCAAGAAATTTCTAATGGACTTAATGTATCCAAGTACTTACACATTTTTTTTAGAAGAAGAAAGGAATAAATATGTTTAACTACTTCTCTGAATTAGGCTTCTCTGAGTTATTAACTTATGGTGAATGCTTACTTGTACTGCTACTTTTCTGAATCTCCTTCACTAGTCATTAGGAATGTGGACAATTATTTCACTGAGCATATACACACATGTGTATTTGTATAACATTAAATTTTAAATTAAAATGTTTGATATCAAATACTAAATTAAAATTATTAGGATTATTTAATGGAAACAGAAAAAAATACCCGTGCATTGAAAATGAATATTTTAAATCAAAATATTTTAATTAAGTGGAGTTTTACCAGGATGTGATAGTGCCTTCGTTACTAAAACCATGAAAAACATATCTGAAATCAGACTGAATATTATACTCAGTAGGAAAGATGGAGAAGACACAGTTATATAATAATAAAAGAATCATCACAGGAATTTTCCTAAAATTTCTAGTTATAATAAAATACTTGTCTATAAAAAATAGTAAAAAAAATCTTTTTAATTAACACTGAAATGTGCAATCCTGTTTTACATAAAATATTCATATTGTCTTTTATTCTCTTGAAGAAACTAAAGAATGTGACAGTGTGAATATAATATTTTTACAAATATATAGTGACTTGAATAATTAAATAAATACACATTTACAGATATATGAAAATGAAACATCATTTTACTAGAATTTGTTATCAAATATCATGATAAATGAGATAGATAAATTCAATGTAGCCTGCCTCAAGGATACCCAGATATCTTTGCAAATTCAATCTATACTTTTGAGGGAAATGTGGTATAAAGGTGTCTATTATAAGGTCAAAAGTGTGTCTGTTATTACGTGGATGGGCACTGTGTAATGAACTGGATAGGCAGAAGGTGCCTGTGCTGGCAGGAGTCAACCAGGAGGATATTGATAGTTTATAAGTGCAAGGGCACAGCTGGAAGAAGCAGGCAAGCCAGCTGAAAGGCTTTCTGTGTGAGCTATATGGATTGGCTGTACAAACCAATGCTTCATCCTCCCATGTTTGCTGCTATCCTAAACACAGTATTTGACTTGGAAATAAGAGATGCAGGGGCAGGGGCTGGCTTCTTGTCTGAGTCTTTAGTAGCTGATCCTAGCAGAGCACTCAGTCCCTGTGGACACTGTTTGCCTCTGTGCCCCGCTGACAGAATGCTCCAGCTGCCACTATTCCCCTTTGGAGTTTTTTACCACGTGCCTTTCCCTTGTCCCACGCCATCCAGTAGCCTTGGCTTCTGCAGTCACAGTGCAGCTCCAAGACCTCAGAGGAAACTTGGATCCACTATGCCATGACAGCGGCCTCCCTCTGGACAGCTGCATAGCAGATTTTAACACTACTGAAGGATAAAACACTGTTCTTGCAGCTGAAAAACAGTGTTACTGTTTCAGATGCTCTTCTGAAAATTATGATTTAAAGGTGAAGGAAATCTTTTAAGTTTTGTGTAAGGAAAATAATAAAATACAATCTTGTAAAGATTTTCTCTTTTTTTGCATAAACTTAAATTCAAAGAGACATATGTCTTTAGGTCTGGTTTCTGAGATCAATCATTTTCTGCCAAAATGCTCCCTCATTCAAAGTTGGTTAGCATCAGATGCTTCTGAAAATAGACCAGTACTGACCAATTACTGTTGTTATATAAGCTTTAGTACTTTAAAAACTAAGCCTGTCAAGAATATAATTTGACAGACTGTATCATACCAGCTCATATATGATGGATTTCAAAATAAATTGCATCTGACCATCTGTACACAGCAGAAGAGCATAACTTTATGGAATTTTTCATGTGTTCATTTTTTGCAAATGTATTATTTCCCACTGTACTTCAAGAGGTTTTTTTGACAGGGTGTATCTTATCTATTATGCCTTTTAAAGTGCAGATGAGTTGAATCACAAAAAATAACTTAAGACAGCACAGATTTGTGGTAGATTAAGAAGAATTAAAAGAAAGATGAGTTGATGTCCAAGACTCTAGAATATCCAAATGAAACTTAGGCAAGATGCACCTTAATTTCAAACATTAAAGAACTTGACGTTCCCTATACAATTCAGGGTACAGACTTTGCAATGCTCTTGCAGCATTTACAAATTTCACAGTATCCACAACTGGCTTCTTAATGTAAGCCCAGGGTATATGAAATCTGGAATCCATTGTGTCAAACATTTATTTGTGTTCCTAGAATAATTTTCCTGTGGAGAGTATGTTGGCTTATAATGTCAAAACATAATTCTAATGTCTTTTGAGTGCCTGAAAGAATGTAAGCAACTATTTTCTTGATAATGAATGGTGAACAGTATGCTGGCCAAACATGATCAAATATATTTCACATAAACTCAATAAAGACATAATGTGATGCATTAATTAACTTCCTATCTTTTATAACTTTGGAAATGTTATCACTGTTATCTGAAACAACATATCCCACCCTCAGCCTCCAAAGGAATAACCAGCAGTTCTACTTCTCTGAAGCCTTTGCTCTTGTGTTAGAGCTGGTCCAGCAGGATGAGAAACTAAATTAGCAGTTGAAAACTACTTTGTGTGGCCATATTGAAGGAGAGCTATAGTTTTTAAGACATTTATTGATTTTGAGGTTCTGCATGAAGCCCATATGAACCAGGATCTCAAAACCTGACTAGAGCAAATTCTTTGTATTGCCCTGTATTATTTTTAAATTATTTTGCACTATAAGTGAAAAACATTTTATGCTGGTTGCTGTTAGGTTCTGTACTTTATATTTCAGAGTACTGAATGTTTTCCTTCCAGTAGTCAAATACTGCAGAAAGTCTGTGCCCTAATATTTTCTACATATATGAAGTGCAATTCCTTATTATTTGAAATGGACTTATTTTTCCTAGATGAAACTCAGAGAATTATGAGCACTAAGGTGTTATTACCGTCACATAAACTGAAAAATAAAATAAGAAATATTATTCTGAGGTTTGTATTTGTATTATTTAGCACTCTGCTTTTGTCATGTTTACATTTTGCCTGTAAATAAGGATTTTGATTTCCTGGCAGGAAAATTCCACCTGCACTGTTGCTTATGATAAAAGAAAGAGGCAGTGGGAGGGGAAGGCATCAGAGGGAAGTGATGAAGACACTTATTCAGGGGAAACGTTTTTATAGTACATGTCTGCTTTAATATTTTATAATCTTGCTCAAAGTGTGCCAGTTAGTATTAATTGTGATGTATGACAATCAGGGTGCTATGAAGTGGAATCAGGTTGCTGATATACTTCTTACAGATGGTGAAACTGCAGTTTTAAGAGCTCATTGAGCAGCAGTCCTAAAATTGCAGAGGGAAAAGTGTGCCATGTCTTCTGATAGGCAAAATCATAAAGAATATTCTGCCCACCTGATGGGCTTATGTCAAAGGTATTCATTATGTAATACACAAGGCATAAGTCCCAATTTTGATATTTTCCAAAAACCTGAGTCTCCTATTGTTCAGCACAGTGGAAAAATGCCCTCATACTCTTTACAGTGGTATGACCATGATGGAAAAGGAAGCCAGGGATCAGCAACTGAAGTAACAACACAATTGAAAATATGGTACACAATATGCCATAAAATATAGGGTTCCAAGTATAGCACTTTTGGGGATGTGAGATAGTGACCACATTGTGTTGTGACATGCAGATGAACCAGGTTCAGGGTATCTTCAATATGTTCCCTAATAAACTCACACTAAACCAAATTTATCTTTGTTATAACTAATTAACAATAATCCAAAATTTTCTTCCCCAAATCCTATGATGCCTCAACTACCATACTTATTTTCACATCACCATCGCTGTATATTTGCACTTGGCTTCCACTCCTATTTCCAATGCATTCTCCTAAAATTTCATCCCATCTTTCCTTCACACTGTTTTGGTCTGTAATCTGGGGAGGGGGCAGAGCACACTGTGCCCAGCTCAAACCTGCGTACATGCTGACTGATCAACTGACCCTGGTTTCCACTTGGTCAGTCAGCTGCTTCCAACCAGGATTGATAATCACCAAGTTTTCCCCGTCTTCCCTTTTTGCTGAGCATCTCTCCTTATATGGGTGCCATGATCATGTGAAAGGTATGTAAAAGTATTGAACAACCCAGTACAGAAGAGAGCTGGGAGCTGCTTGGGCAATCAGGATTTTCTTTTTTGCCTGACATCGATCACTGACTGTTGTTGAGGCATTAAATTACCCACAATGTTTCCAGGTTCTGGATTCCCAAAGAACTCCTACCGTGGGATATTTGTCCATTCCAAGACTGTTCTTTTAATGAGACGAATTAAGTTATTTACAAAGAAAAAGGAGGGAAAGAGGATTAAGATTAGGAAAGGCTTGAAAAGTGCTTAAACATATTTGGAAAAATTTTAAAAAGATTACAGCTTGTTGATCAAATTTCATAGGAGCTCTGATCTGCTTGATTTGCTGACTACAAGCATTGTCTGGGGATATCACTATTTAACAGTCCATTTCAGGTTGTGGAAATTCATCTTATCAGATCCTCTAGAAAACAGATTTTAAGTAATCAGTCTTGAGGACCTGCCAACTCTCTTTTTGTACTGTGTAAGCATCATTCAGTTTTGGCTTTTAGTCCACTCTCTGGCCATTTTCTTTATGATACAAAGAAACTCACAACTTGTCACAACAGGTAATAAAAAAGTTTACTTAAAAAAATCCAAAATATCTCTATATTTTGAAAGATTTAATCATAGAAAAGTGGATAGTAAGATTCTAAAATAAGTTTTATTTCAAAAACGTTAAGGAAAATACAACCAAAAGACCATATGCAATGCTATTTTCATAATAATGATGTAACTCCAAGTTGTTACATAAATAAAGCTCTCATTTCATAACAGGAAACAGAGACATGTCAATTTTAAGTAAGTATTGCAAAGTCATACTGACAATCTCTGCTGAAGGTGGGAACAAATGTACTGTCTAGGACTTCTTTTTTTGTCTTTTTTTGAACTGTATGTCAAACCTAGGAGGAAAGAAATGGATAAAAAGCCATCCAGAAAAATTTCCAGGCCCATCTGAGTCTATGATATATTGATGCAGATAGGTCACTCTGGTGCCTCCTTTGTGCTTATTTGGGCATTGTAAAGTACACCCTTTACCTGCTGCTTTGATATGAATAATGTTGGAGCATTTTAGCTATTTTTGATTCAGCTTAATTTAAAATAATGAAACCACTATTAAAATTCACATAGTCCTATTATAAGTAGATCTTACTGCTGAAGACAACAAGTTTCCATCACTCTAATTTTGCCCTAATTACCCTTAGTTTTAGAAGCACTCTGGGATATTTTCGAATAACTTTAACATGTTAAACTTTTTTTTTGAATTCTGTGGATGTTTTGCACTTACTTCTCTTGAAAGTGTAAGGTCTAATCTTACTGTATTTTGTTCTCATCCATTATAGACATGTCATCCTTCCCTGTAAAGATTTTCAGCTGTTTTATTAAGATCAGCTCTTTGTGTCCCCATGAGACAGATCAGTAATCACATGGCTAAACTTAAATGGTAGTTTAAAAAACTTCCCTACAGTCATTCAGTGAGTGAAAACAGAACTTCTGGCGGATAGACTCTTTGTGTAAATAAGTGACTACACTTACAAACCAGAAATTCTGTTTTTCATTCAATGATCACTTTCTGGTGACAGTTGTTGGACTGAAAATGTGCTAGTAAAGTTTCAGATGATTCTTACCCTTATTTTCTTCTCTGCATGAGATGTTATTTTCATGTGAGCTGCATGTCTGCCACATTTTTAAAGTATCATCCTTTATATGATAGTGTTTTCTGCTTACTCTGGTTTTGACAATAGGTAAACCTTTTGCTCACTTCTCATCTGTCAGCAACACTGCCATCCTCGAGAATCCTATTTTGCATTGGCAGATGACCATATCCATATGACAGTGATAGTTACTATTCCCTGTAGGTTGACAATGTTGTGACTTCATTCAGAACTCCTGTTATGCTATAGAGACTTTTCATAATGAAGCTATTTTCTAGGATTGTTTAGACATTTTTCTTTGTTGATTGCACCTTTAAAATATCAGATACACACTTTTCTCAACTGATCTTCTTACTTTTGAATTGAGAAAGCGAGCTAAGTTCCTTGTCAGATGATCTGTTGCATCTAACATCCACACTGGAAAACATTGGTTTTGTCTGTGATTGTGCTGCAGTTTTTCTCTTCCCTAGAGGAAAAAAAAATCTTTGTGTGACCAAGTCAGACCTACTGCTTGAGCAATTACAAGGACACCTTGAAGCCCTTGTAAAAGTTCTGGCATCATAACTATAAAGTATATGACATAAAATTGGATTAAATAAAAACCTTTAATGTCTATAAGTAAAAAGTTGCAGCCCTCAGACACTAGGCCTCTGTGCCCCAGGATGGATCTGGAATCCATAACTTGTGGCTGAACTTGTTTATCTATGGGGGCACCCGGTGGCCAGATATGCTAGTTTACTGGGGCTCTCTACTCAACGTAATAGGTCCTGATTATTTGGCTGAGAAGATTGACTGGATCTAGTTTGGAAGACAGTGGACTTTCATTCAGCAATTGAGTGGTGTAGTCAATAGTTGGCAGGAATATAGACAAAAGCACAAGACAAAGCCATATCTGAAGTTTTCCTTTCTGAAAGGCAAAGTAACTCATCTGGAGAGGTGTCTCTCTCTTCTTACCGTGCACAGGCCTATTCCTTCCCTGAAGAATTCCTACTTTCCTTCCTCAGGTGTTGCCTTCCTTCTACTGGTGGTATACAGCCAGTCTTGATGTATCGTCCTATCCCCAATCATGCACATGAAGTTGGAGAGACTTAAGAGAGAAAATTCTTTGACTTTTGTAAGCAGGTTTGTTTTAATCTCATGGCACTTTTAAACTACAAATGGCAGTTGAATGTAGGAGGTTGGATGGAATGAGGAAGTATAGTACTCTGTTGGCTTCTGTGTTGCCCAGGCAAAGATTTAGATATTTTTCTAAGTTTGATATTTGATATTAAGCTGATGAAAGCCCTCCAGAACTTATTTAGAAACAGGATGGAACGGAGTTTTCAGCTTTGTGCAGGTGACAGGTTCACTGTCTTTTAATAGTATACCTCTTTCTTTGTATTGTCTAGAAAGGAATTTCAATCAAACAACCCAGATTTGGAAGTCTACCCTGTAGATTTGCAATGCAAAGTGAGATTAAACTTTTTCCATATGTTTGTTTAATGAAACTCTGTTTTTCATGCATATAGCATGTATGTTTATTTCTTCTGTATAACTCCAGCTATTAATGTAGTAAAGATTAAAGTGGTCTAAGTGAAGACAGAATCCAGTCTTTACAGGCTAAGCCAGAAGATGTAAAAGACAGTCATGGTTTTAATATAAAATAAGCTAACTTGTCAGCAATTTATAAAAAATATTTTGAATATGTTAGCCTCGAGGAAGTTTAATTATATCTCCTTAGACTCAAAGAGCTAACAAGGTATTAAAAAGAAGGAATTGAATAGAAAGGAGAGTTTTCAAACTCTCAAAACTCCAAATTAGAGTTTATACATAAGTATAGCTACAATGGCATCCTGTCGTGGCATAAATGCACAAAAAATAATAAAAAATAGACAAGTCTGGACAGAAGCAGATGCCAGAAACTAAAAATCTGACATGATATTGGGCAGACTCCCATCTGTGCAACAAGCAGATGATTTTCTTTGGAACCTTCCACCTTGGACTCTTTTGCCTGAGATAATATATTTGGAACAACAGCATCCAGAAATAAGATACCAAAAAATAAACATTAATGTTCTCATTTTTATGCCTACAAAGAGAAACAGCAAGACAATCTTTCTTTTTCTATGTAAGTCTGGAAAGTCTGAAAAGATTTCATATTCCTAAGACTGAACACTCCATTCAACTTTTGTTCATGAAAATTATTAACACTGGGATAAACTCATCTTAGTGCTAATATTGTTTTAAGGATTTAGTTGCAAAATATAAAAATAATTAAATGAATAAAACCTTTACAATAGATAGGATCATAAGACCACACATGAGACACAAGAGACATGTATTATTTTAGAGGGTCTGCACGTTGTGTAAAACCTTGTCTCTTCCTTGCGTATGTTTCTTACAGCTTGGACTTCTGAAGTCTGCTTCTGTAGAGCACTTAATTTAATGGAGTATGAATTCTCCTGGAGCATTAAGGATTTAAACTGCAATTATCACAGACTGAATGCTGTTTTTCAAAATCTATTTTCCAATTGGATGGTTGGAATTTCAATAATTATATTATCATATTAATGCCTAAATCCCCCATAGAATACTCATGTCATTGACTGACATTTATTTACCAATTCTAATTTTTACAATGGACTTCTATATACTCATTACATATATAAAATACACACATTTTCATCATTTTCATCCTTTTTTTTTAAGTATACAGCTCTTACAGCTGTTTTTTTTTCCTGTGTATTCTTCCTCACATTCTGAAAGAGATATAGCCACTTATATGCTGGCAGACACAACCATTGTAGCTTTTCAATCTTGCTTTATCTCGTGATTTCATAAATCTTTTGCATCTGCTTGTCTGAAGTCCTATGGAAGGGCCACCATCTCAAAGTCATTCAAGGTTATGGAGAATACTGTAGAAGTTATACTAATTGCTTCCAAAATATGTATAGTAAGACTATTCAGAAAGCTCAGCTTCCAGAGCGCTCTTCCCTACTCTTCCTCAGAATTAGGCGGTGAAACAGAAACATTCCTGCTCTACGTTGAACAGACGCCAGAGGAACAGAGACATGCTACCAGAATATCACTGGCTCACAGTAACACTGTATTCCACTACAAGCATCTTCAGCTTGGAATTTGCATCAGTGTCCACTTGATCTAAGGAGATGAAGAGCTACTACAGCTAATACCGGTTCTTCAGATCCAACAAGGAATCAAAGCTTGCTCTTATGTAGAAGAAATTACAGACTTTCTAACTCTTCATTTAGTAAAACTTAATTTTACTTTCTTATTAATAGTCATTAACTAGAATTCAATTTGCATATTTTCAAATAAGTATCTTTGTTTTAGCTGTGCAGTTAATTATTTCAAACATAGATTTCTCCTATGATTCTCTTTTTAACCCTTTTGACAGCTGCAACACTTAATATCTGAGTAATGAAAAGCTCTGTCCTCTGTGGAGTTTAAGCTTTTTTCTGTGATTCCATAAAATAATTAGATTTAATTATATTCTAACTATAATGTGCTTTTCTTTATAAGTACCCGACAATGTGCTAACTGCCTGAGGATGTACCGAGCCCTTAATAACTTCCACTAGCAGTTTGTTAACATCTCAAAGTGCCCAGTGTTCAACCAGACTCCAGAGTGTGATTCTGAAGAGAGTCTCTTGTGTGACTGATAATTGCAAAACATGAAATAGAGTTTCACACACTTAGATGCAAACCACACTTCTCTGCTACCAAATAGACGGAATGAGAATAGGAAACCTTCCTCTGTGGCTGGAAACCATGAGCTTAGGTTGACCTGCAGCCTGAAAGGTGGCTCCATGGGACTCTTTCACAGCTTGTGAATTTTTTTTCCTTTTCAAAACAGGAAATGCATTATTCCAATAAAAAGCCCCATCTACTGAAATAGAAACCTGCAGGTTTGATCCAATGCTCTTAGAAACCTGAAATTCTGGCTATTCTATTTGCCTTTGACAAAAAAAAAAAAAAAAAAAAAAAAGTGAAAATAGACAGATATATCTCTATTGAATACCTTATGTCTGGGGGAGGACAAATCTTCTACAGAGACTAGCTTTGTACTGTAACCTTTAATAGTTGTGGTGTGACCTGCACAGGCCACATTCTTATCACGCTGCAGAAGCAGGCTAGAGTATTTACAAAGAAAGTTCATACAGACATTTAAAGAAAGCTTAACCAGAGAAAATGGCATGAAAAGCACTCACCTGAGATTTTTTTTCAGTATAACTTCTTAAATACCTCATGACATAAGCCTGTAATATGTTTGCTCAGAAAATCCAAGCAAATAATGGATGTTATCAGTTTGAAGAAAACTTCAGGGTTTTCTTAAGCTTTTTTCCCCTACATTTTTACAGAATATAAGATGTTCTTATTCATGGAATTGAGAAGATGCAAAAAAATCTATCAAATATGAATGCAAATCTCATTACAATTTTGTTCATTAAATCCCAGAATTGTATTCTCAACTCTGAGATGACTAAGAAAAATACTTCATGTATGTATGTTATCAAAATTAACCACAATCCTGAAAAGAGCCAGGCCTATGCTTTAATAACATAATTTTTAGAAACT
>JAUBNY010000001.1:10672560-10688673 GCA_032275445.1 Crypturellus soui
TGCCCCTCTACTCAGCCCTGGTGAGGCCACATCTGGAGTACTGTGTCCAGTTCTGGGCTCCCCAGTACAAGAGGGATCTGGAGCTGCTGGAGAGAGTCCAGCGCAGGGCTATGAGAATGATCAGGGGCCTGGAACATCTCCCATGTGAGGAAAGGTTGAGAGAGCTGGGCCTGTTTAGTCTGGAGAAGAGAAGGCTGAGAGGGGATCAGTGTATATAAGTACCTTAAGTGAGGCAGTGAGGGGGATGGGACCAGCCTCTTTTCAGTGATAGAACAAGAAGGAATGGCCACAAGCTGAAGCATCTAAAGTTCCACAGGAACCTATGGAAAATTTTCTCAACAGTGAGGATGACACTAGAGCACTGGAACAGATTGCCAAGAGAGTTTGTGGACTCTCCTTCTCTGGAGATCTTCAAAAGCCCCTGGGACTCCATCCTGTGCCACATGCTCTAGGTGACCCTATGTGTGCAGGGTGTTTGACTAGATGATCTCTAAAGATCCCTTCCAACCTTAACAATTCAATGATTATAGGAAGCAAGAAAGCACTGAAATAAATTACAAAAGAGGTCATTTTTTTTGCTACACTCACATACAGTAGCCTGGCTTTCATGGCCCAAGGAATATGCAAGCACAGATTATATCTGCCCTTCAGCAGGACAGTGAATGTAGTACTTCACTTACGTTACTGTTATGTATAAATATATCATAGAAAATATTTTTGAAAGGATATACTTTGGATCATAGTTTTTAAGTCATGAAAAAGCCATGGCTGTAATAGTTGCAGTTTGAAGTTGTACACACAGGGTTTTACATATGGCCTGACTTATTGTCCTCTTGTTGCTTGCATTGAGATTAAAGTTGTGTGGCGTTACTAACAGCTTCTACCACTTTGAGTGGTAGAAGTGAAAACATCTAACAGAGCAGCCAGCAAGGGGCTGTTATATTTTGAGACAAATAAGTAGGAAACTGAACAATCTGAAAGATAATGCAGAAAAGTACTACTTCTCCAGAAGGCTGCTGGTGTGGCTGGTCATGAATTTAGATGAGTGCACCAACACTGAGCTTTTGTGAAAATAATAAACAAGTCAGATGAGAAAAAAACAAAAACAAAAACAAAAACAAACAAGACACAGAAAACCTTAAAATCAGTGTGGAACAAAGGGAGACTGAGGGATCTGGACTTGTTCAACCGAGAGAAGAGACATCTTCAGGGGGATCTACTACCAGTACCTGTGAGGAGGTCATTGACAACATGAAGGCTCTTCATTTCAGGGCATAGTGGGAAAGCAAGAAATAATAGTCATGAAACGAAGGAAGCTCTGACTGTATTTAAACAACAACAACAGCAACAACAAACTTATTACTCAAACAAATAATTATGAAATAGAATTTTTAGTTAAAAAATGCTATGTTGTATTGGAGATGGAAATTTCTGTGATCTATAGAGTCATAAAAATCTCCCGTGGGAAGCAGAGGCCAAACCTTGAGAGGGAAGATGTTTGCCTGCCTAGGCTGAGCGATAAGGAGCATGGATGCAGCTGCTCAGCCCGGTTCACAGACAGCCCCCTCCGAAAACACATTGAAGGCGGCCGCTTGACCGGGCTCGTAGCCGACTTAACTTCAGACATTCTCCTAACCATCTTTGGAGGTCAAACACCCGGAAATGAGGAAGAAGAGGAGGAAGGCAGGACCCTTGTATTGAGAGCTGGGATCCCTGACTGGCACGCACATCTGTGCACGCAGCAGGGAGCGTCTCGCAACTGAAGGTGGCATTTGTCTGCCCCCCGGCCTGCCTCCTGGGTCGTACTGACCCTGTGTGCCAGGATGCACTGGGCATAAAGAGGACAGTGAGGAGAGAGAGGGGGAGGAGAAACTCCTAACTTTGAGGCCTACACTGTCTCCGCAGGAGCTGATCAGCGACTCCCTCTCTTTGATCTGCCAGCTCAAGAGGATGTTCGGGTCCAGTATCCCACTGGCAGGTATCATCTCATGAGTAGCTATCCATATTTTGCTGCTTTTATGTGCTTTCACTTGAATAAATGCTCGATGTAGTCACCTCATTCTGGCGTGATTACTGCAGAATCCCGAGCCCATCCAGAACAGATGTGTACTGTGATTTTTGCAGGAGGGCAGATCAGTATCAATAGGTAGATGCCTTGTGTAGAAGAAATAGAAAAAATAAAACTTAAATATTTCCATCTCTGAAAATCTATTCATTTCCCCCAAATTAGTGAATGCTTTGGCCAATTGCATATAAATCTGACAGACTAATAGATCTCAGAATGCTTACAAGCATTCTGATTATGGGCCTCAGAGGAAAAAGAAACTCATATTATTGCCATCATGATGGAAAAGGATGCACTGACTGTTCTAACTTACCATTTGATTAAACAAATGATGTACTGGCCGTCAGTGAAGCAATAAAGCCTTTGAACATCTAATCAATAATAGAAGGTAGGGTGGAACCTAAAGCATTGCCGAGAGAAGAGAGATTATAGGATGTTATGGGAGAAGTAGGAAAACTGAATGGGTGAGGATCTCTTAAGAAACCATGCTATGTCTGTGACAGTGTTTAGAAAACTACCGCATTTTTTTACTGTTCCTTTCTTTGATACTGTAAGCAAAGAAACTTCCAGTGGTTTCTTTGCTCACAGAATAATAGGAATAGTTAAGAAACAGACTAATAAGAAAATACACAAAATTCACGTGCTAGAGTTCACAAAGTTGGTAAGAATTAGGTGCAAATTTTGCCTAAGTATGAGAAATGGGTTTATAGTGCAAGTGTGAAATTGCCTAGTAAAAGGTACATTTTCTCTTTGTAACACATGCACACTGTTTGAGACCAGCATAACAACAACAACAAAAAAGTTCAAAATCTTCATCATATAAAATATTATGATGCAAATTCAGAGAAGCTTGTGATCCTTACAGTCTGTGTTTCTATAGAAAAATGTAAGAATGCATATAGGTTTTTCCTATTGATCAGAAAAAAAAAAGAGTTTAGTGAATATTTCAAAGTGGAAGGAATAAAAAAGTACTTTTGAAAATTGTGGGGCATTTTTGAGTTATTATTTTGAAATTGTTCAGGAGAAACCTGTTCAGCTAAAAAGACGGGAAAAAAAATCTTATTGTAATAGATTCATTTTTCAGTCTTTTTTTTTTTATGGAGTGCCTTTTCTTCTGATCCAAAATAATATTTTTTATCTAGTGTCTCTTGCTTAAGCTACATTCTTTTTCTCTCTTGATCCATGAATGAAAAGAGTTTGAAGGTTACGTTTTGGTGAGGCATAAGAAGAGCTCAGCAATTTTCCAGCTTCTCAAGGTTTCTTCCTGTAGAATGTGATAAGAGCTTCTCTCCATCACAAGGGAAGACTTTAGAAGATTTGTCTGAAAGCCTTGAAACATACAGCTAAACATTTCGCTGCATTAAAATGGAAGTTAGTCCGATTCTCCATGGAAATAAGCTGGGAAACTGCCCATTCTGCAGCTATATGAAGGAGATAATCTTTTTCTTCTCTATTTTCCATATTTAGCTGGAGGAAGCATTCCTTTTACATATGGCCAGGAGCATGGTAGGATCAGCTGGCCTAAGAGACATTTTTCTTTCTATGCTTTGATTGTAAAAATAATACCAAAGTATTCTCTGAGAACTTAATGATAACTAAATGGTGGTGTAAGAATATCTTTTATTTTCTGCTACAGAATTTTCTAAATCAATACACACAGCATTGGCAGGAAAACTGAGGTGAGTCTTTGTGGCTTGCAGATACTCAACACTTCAAAGCAAGTCTGTGGAGGAGAAAAGCATGAGGAAGACAGATCAGATCCTTTCCCCTGAAAGGTCCAAAACTGAGACCTGTGAGTGTGGTCTGTGCTTCTAAACTTTGCCATACCTGCTATCATTGGCAACCAAAGAGTAGATTTTCTATACTATTTAAGCTAGGATGACTGAAGAAACAAAGATCATGCTTTCTTACTTATAGGGACGCATGTCTGAAATACTTCCATTTGTTTCAATTGACTTGTTGAATAATACAGTTCAAATGATATCAAAATCACATTTCAAAGAATAAAGGAAAGTCTTCCTCTTCCTCTTTCAATATAGTTAACTCTTGCAGCAAACAAAAGGGGTCATTGAAGCACTTTCTTCTTTCTTGTTCTGAACACTAGCTTTTTTTTCCTATCGTTAGACTCAATGAGAAAAAAAGAGTGATGATAATGGATCTGACCTAAAGCAAAGGTTTAAAACACGTATTGGTAGGATTTAAATTTTTTCCACTATGGCTTATGATCACTATGTCACAGTTAAAAGCATTAGTCTACTTTTCTATACTAGTTTAAAAATCTGAATAGTTCTCATATTGTATTTATAGGAATATTCATATTGTATTTATAGGAATATAAACTGAGTTTGGAATATTACTTCATTTATTTCTCTTGAAATCATATGCTTCAATTCTTTTATACATAAAGTACTCTTATATTGTCATATTGCTAAGGCTGAATGCATTTGAGTCAGCCCATTGTTCTCTGAGAGGAAAGCATTTTAGTATATGTTAAAAATGTTTATGATGAAAAAATGTGTGAGTAAAACGAGAAGCTGAAATAGTTTCTTCATCAAAAGCTATCATTTTGAGGTATAAAGTTATCATTTTTAGTTATCATTTTGTGCAATTGTATGCTTGTGCATGCCCCATCCTTCCTGTAGTTCTAAGTAAAAATCGATACAAGAATAAAGTTAATTTTTTCTGATCTTCCTTTTTGGTATATTAAACATTTCCTACATTTCCCACTTGACTTGTAAATGAACCTCCCTCATGAAAATTGGCAGTGTTTCATATTCCACTGACTTCATTTATTTGGTCCCTCTTCATGCATAAGAACCCTTGTTACCTCCCTCTCCACCTTCCCTAGTGGAACTCAAGTCTGTAGGTTTTTGCCATCTTACCATACCCGCACACTTTGCTCTTGAACTGTCATCAGTTGTTCCTTGACCTAACTTCAGCTTGGGTAGGTTTAACTCTAAAATGAAACTCATAAATCCAATCGCATCTGACTGTTTCAGGAACCTTTTAGGCAGTACTTTACCTACTTCCCAGTTTTTCTAGTTACAGGAACATGGGACATAAATCTGAGGCAGTCCAAACCAGAGCTAGAATAAATTTGGCAGAAAACATTCACCTTGGCTTCTGTTTGAACTTCAGCACTTAGGAATTACCAGTCTCAACAAAGCCTTTTATAATTATTATTGGTATTATTATTTATATTTCTTTTTGATGTCATTTCTACATTTCAAGCCTGATTTGAGTGTAGAACCATGACAAAGAATAACAAAATATTCTTTCTCAAAATTAGATATTTTATTTGACCTGCTTAAACAATTCTTTGGTCATTTTTATTCTTGGTTCATTACTAGCAAACACACCTCCAGCCGTGTAGCAGTTTTCAGAGGACACCACCCTTCCCCAAAGTTATGTTTCATCAGAAAACTCTTTCTAATATGGTACAGAAACAAACAAACAAAAATGCAAAGAGGAAGAATAAATTCATTCTAAGAATAAAAAACCCCATCATATTAGCACAGAATGAGATATTAAGATTTAATTCAAACACATAAAAACTTAAACTCAGCTCTATTATTATTTTCATCTCTAGCTGTTATTTTCAGCTGAGTGCAGATGATTCAGAATAAGGGGACAGAAATTAAATTAGGGAAAAAGAATAAGGAAGAAAAAAAATGCCCCCCCACCATGAGGTTAATTCATGGAAAATCATGTAGTATCTTGAAAAGGCAGAAAATTGAAATAGAAAGGAGTCTGGATGAGCTCACTAATTATTAATAAGCTCCCTCAAATTTATACATTTGTAAGCAATCAAGAAATGGACCTTATTTCCAGCTACAACTGAGAAAAATGCAAGAGTATTTATTTGATGCAAATGTTATTGTTTTTAACTGCACTGTTCAGCACTCTGGTTACAGAACTTAAATATAACTTAGGCCTTCAGCTGAGCAATTAATAGCTAGCAATTTATTTGATTAATTTTGCTCTCTTCTGTGCATGAATTTTCTATGAGCAGACTGTGATTTTTTTCTAATTTACTCACTATTTTAAATTATTACCCAAATTATTTATTTAAATAATTCTTGGTTGGTAAATTACTTGGAAGGAGATCATTTCAAATGATGTATGTTGCCTCTAAAAAAAATATTTCCTACACAGGTCATTCTTTTACTGCTGAAAGATCTCTCTTCTTATCAGCAGAAGTAAAGATACGCATTCAAATATATTTAGAGGTGTACATCTCTAGTGACCTGTTCTTACTGCTTTGCTGAATATACTGATTTCTATCAGCTGAGCAATCACATTGTTAGAATTTTAATAGCAATTTATCTCATTATGGTTGAAGAATAACTAGGTGAGACTATGAATTTTATGGAACTTGCAAATATAGTTTGTAACATAATCCTAACATAACCTATTCTGGTAAAGTAATTCAGAATATCTCATGTCCATAGAGTTCTATGCATCGTTCATTAATAAGTCAACACAGAATACTAAAATTAAATAATGTTATGATGATATGAAATTAAAACATCTCTGTCTGTATATTTTTTTAGATGCTATGCCTGCAGACTCCTTTTTTGGGGGTAGGGAGGAAATATAATTTCAGTTTAACATTAAACTCCATACTTTTTAACCCTGCGTGCCATTCTGTTGATTTCTTCACATGTGGAAACACGGCACAGCAATTATTTCCATTATGGGGGACCTCATTTTGACAAGTCCTTATTCCAGTTTCCAGTTACTTTAGGTTTTGATTCTATGCTTAAAAAAAAAAAAAAAAAAAAACAGCGTGCCTCTATTTGAGAAAGAACAGATCAGACGTAGTCTTATGCCTCAACAGAGAAAGGACTCTCAGACTAACTTGTCTCCGCTTGAGATTCCCAACCTAGTGCTCAGTACACATCCAGAAAACAACTACAAAGTGAGTTCTGTACAAAACACACTGGCCATGTCATTTTTCCCTCAAGATCTTGTAATATGGAAGGAAGTTATGAAACAGAAATCTGAAAGTCTGTAGGGTGAATGGATCTCTCCATTCCAATGGATTTCTTCATGTAAGGTACACCAGCTTCCATGCCTTTCTCTGAAGCATATATGTCCTAGCCAAGCCTACCCAGTACTCTGAACCTATCTTGTGCATCTTCCATTATAACTATTTTTAATAAAAGGATTTTAAGGCAGTTTTCTAATAGTTTCCTAAAACACCTAAAAATCACACACTGTGAAGTTAATATTATCTTTTGTTGATCTTTTGTTGCACTTAATCTAGAAGAACTGCTGTTAAAGGATATGATAAAAGCAGAAGGCTCTTGTAGATTATGTTATAATAATAAAAAACACAAATATAAAATTGCATTTTTAGAAATGAAATTGAAATAGTACAAGAAACTCAATAAGAGTGTAAAATCTTCAATACCATTCTGCTTATCTCTCAGCACAGCTCTGCAGTAAAAATCAATACGGGTGGATTCCTATTTTTCCTTTTTTTCCTATTCTTCCTATCTATTCCTATCTTTCAGAATCCTCCAGATTACCCAGGATAATGTTCAACATCTCTAACATTAGCTCATTTTACTCGTGTTCTGCACTCAAACTCTTGTAAAGTCTGTTCTGACTTGGCTCTGTGTTATAGGTTCAACCCTCACAAACAGCAAACTTGAACAAGAGGCTATTTAGAACACTCTTGTCTTGCAGATGAAAGAATTAAGAAGTTGTCCTTTTATAATGATTAAAAGGTATCTTCATGTACCACCTGAATGGGACTTCTATAAAATTCCATTCTTAGTTCAGTGCAATAATACAGACAATCACTGTACAGCATGAATTCAAGTTTAGGATACAGCCTTGATTGATTAACTGTTACTTTCTGCTTCCAATTTATATCTTAAAGGGAATTCTAACCTGTAGAGTAGAGTTCATTGTGTTCAAATAATACATCAATTAGTTGCTATGAGAAGTTTCTGCAGTATCAAAACTCAAAGCATTCCACAGAAAATAATCTTCTAGTTTAGAAAGTTAGTCAGAGAAGAAGTCATTGAGAGGCCCTAAGGATACATATGAATAATATTAATCTCACTGTAAACACATTAAGTAAGTAGAAAAGGAGTGTAGCCTCTGGATAGGATGGGCAGCAGTATCTTTTGATGGAAGCTACTGAAATACAAAGTATAGACTTCAAAAATGTTCGAACGATTAATACTAAACACTGCACACTCTGATCTCTTTATAAAAGATCTTCTGCCTCCAAGACTTCTGGCTGCAGGGAGTGTGGTCTCAGTTACCAGAGGAATGATAAACTCTGCTGTATTTCTTTCTTTTCTTATTTTTGTTAAGAATTCTGTTATTCCTTTTTTTTTTAACTTTGGTTATTCCAGATTTTTAGACACCACTAGACAATTCAGAAACATACAGAAGGTGCACTTCTTGTCTGGTCTTTCACTTTTTCCTTCCTGCTTTAGCCTTATTGCCATAACTCATCAGAATGAAAAATCTTCTGATTTTTCTGCTATGAAAAGATTGAAGGAGAATGAAGTTTTCAAAATAATTTTCTTTTCACTATATACTTTAATTCTCTTTGCTTTGCAGATGTCAAGAGGAAAACATTCCTAGAACAGTCATCTTAAAAAAATCATTATTATACGAAAGCTCAATTAAAGGAAATTACATATTTGTCGTTACTTCTCCAGGTTTGCACTTTCTAGAAGCAAAACTAGACATAGCACTTGCAGTTTACTGACAGAGAAAAAGGAAGATTAAGGGCATTATCACATGAAAAATCTCTTTACAACTCTGGTCACCAATGCTTGTCTTTCATTTCATGATAGAGCATATATTTTATTTCTCACTTCTGTGTCACTAAGCCATTTCAGAGTTCCATTCATCAGGTTAGGGAACTGGCCTACCAAAACATGAAATAGTTCAGGTTGGGAGGACCTCAGCAGGTGATCTGGTCCGACCTTTTGTGGAAGTCAGAATATAAGTGTGTTGCTCCTGAACCAAAAGTCATTCTATGAAACACCCTGGCAGTCCGACAGCCATTGGGTAACTGTTCAACCCAAAACTTACAGACACAAGTACCTAATTCATGTCTAAATTTTAGTTTTCTATTGAAACTGTCTCTTCTATGCCAGTACTCCTTATTTAGGATATACAGACGAGAAGTAGATACATGAATCTGCACAGAGACGATCCTCCTCCAAGAGCTTTGTAGATACTAACCTCCATGACAATTTCACAATATAAGAATGAAATTTCAGGTTCTTAGTCCTATGCATGCAACACAAAATTTCGCCATCTATCTTGACCTGCAACAGGTTTTATAGCTGTTGTTTTCTCCATATATAGCTAAGGAAGTGACTTTCATAATCCAAACATATTTTCTAACCTCTGTTCCCTTTTGCCTTGGTAGTGCTACCTGTTATTAGTTGTTGATATATTAATTCTTGGAATATTTTATATGAACCTAAATGTTGTCAGAATACACAACCTGGGGGAAAACACTTCTAATACTAATAATAAATATACCATCACCAATATAGATGGAAAAAATAAATACCATTTTTCATTGATGAAATGAGTTTCATCAATTGAAACCTTTAAATAAATGTTTAATCTGTGCCCTCACCCTAATCTGTCTACTCACCCTTTACCTTTGTTATAAAAAAAAAACTTAAAAAAAGTATTTCCCAAGAATTGCTAAAGAAGGAAGTCCTGGACTAATCCTGGATTTAGGGTTGCTCTAACAAGGAATTAATAAATGTGCAGACGTTACATGTAGCTCAGATGGGTTTGCTTGTAAGAGAGAACCTACATATGTAGATTCATGAAGGCATCCTCCTGCTAAACTCTCATTCCTATCAATACAGGAAATTAATCCTGTAGGGGGTATGTTGCAGTCAAGCAAGAATGGTATGAACCTCCAGAAGGCATTTCAGAGAGTTCAGATTTATCTCCCATTCTGACCAGCCCTCTTAGAAGCAACTACCTCATCCTTGTGTTGGAATATGTAAAAACAGAATTGTCACAAACAAAAGCTAATTGCCAGCAAAGAATAAAGTTGGAATGTGTTCATGGATAATTATTCTTAAAATGAGAGAAAATTGACTCCTTTTCTGTTTGTCAAAATTCCCTTTTTTTTTTTTTTGGCAGATTACAAGAGGAATTGACTTTGCTTTTCGTGAAAATTGAAATAAACCTCTGGCAGATGGCACACCTAATGCTGAAGTGAAGGACACCAATCCACCGGGAAATATAAGTCAAAAGATTTCCTGTTCTTAACCAGTCCACGTATCTGGAGGAGCAGAGCTGCTTTACTTGCTTAAGAATTTCCTGTATGTCTGGAGCAGTCAGGACTGGAAAACATGTTGTGACAGTGATTTGGTAACACTTCTCAGCAGAGCCTAGGCAATTTAAAAAATCATTGTCTTTCCTCAATAGAAAATGGAAGGTCAAGTGGTATCATTCCTGTTATGCGTCGATTTAAGCCCTTGGGCGATTTGCAGTAAATTTACTTTTCCTGCTCCTCAGCTACTTGCAGCATAGGATTTTTTTTTTTTCTGGCAGATGTTACATTAGTTTATATAGACTACCACAAGGCGTTCCTTTTAAAGGAGAAATATTTTCAATTACACATAAAGCAAAAGGTTTACCTGTAGTTTTCAATAAAGCAAAGTATGATCTGTGATCTATTGCTGATTGAAGAGCATGGTCTCCTACTTTACATATTCAAGATATTTTCATAGTATTCCCTGATTCCTCATATCCTATTATGTCTGTATTAGCTTTCAATTATTTAAGGTTTGTTCTTTGCAAACTTAAGATGCCTTAAAACTCTTTATCTGAATCCATAATACCTGGATCAAATATTTTACTACTGTGAGAAATAGAAGAAGGTCACTGGGTTCTCTTTTATCTTTAGGTTTTCAGCACATCAGCAGCCTGTTTCTCTAGTCCTTTGACCTGTTTGCACCTGTCCAAAATAGGAAAAAAGTACTAGAAAGTTTCACTTTACAGGTGTATGTATGACTCCACAAAGCGCAAAGCAAAATGCAAACTCAGGAACAAAGTTTCAGCTTTACTAAAAATGTGCGGTTAAATTAGGGATCCGTTTTGTGTCTCTGCCATTGAAGAGGTTAAGGCAAAGCAAACTCTGTTTATTTTGTTCATTATCCAATTAAGAAGTAGATTTCTAAATAGATTTTGTATTTATCAAATGTCAGTACATTAAACCATGGATTAATATCATTTGACAATTTACTAGTTCAACCTGAACAAATTAACAGTTGCTGAAATTGATTTAATTGATTAATTGCATTAATAAAAATGACATCTTTTAAATGTACTTATAAGATTCCTCCAATTTAACTGGTCAGTTCCCAAATAGAATGTTTTAAGTGGTATAACATTTTAATTTTAATATTCTCAGAGATAGATGCACAGATAGAATTTTGAGGAAAGCAGTTGTGAAAATATTATTTATTTTACACTGAATTATTATTCCATTTCCTGTATATATTTCTTGTGAATTTCACTACTAACTTGCACCAACTAACAAAGTGGATATTTGTAATGTATTTATGATTGTTTACAATTCCAAGGGAAGGATCAGACATCCTAATAGATTACAGCTATTTTAAAAGCAATGGAAATAAATTGGCCCTTACGTGTTTTGTAGAATACACCCAGAAAAAATAACATGTGAAATTGCAATTAAAAGTACCCAGTAGCTATCTATCTAAAACACAGACATTCCTGGCAATCCCCACAGTTTACTAATCAACTAGTTAGAGACACATACTGTTCTTTGTGAAAAATCCTTAACTGCACCTGCCAATCTGCGTCCAGCACATTGTTAAAGCTGTTTTAAAGAACCTCTTAGCCTGATAAGCTTCTTAGTGTAGATGACAGGGGAAAGACTGGAAAACATCTCATGGTGCAATCAGGACAGATCTGGAGAGGGAGTTCGCATCCATAGATATACAGTATGTTAATTTCTATGTGTACAGTACAGAATCAATCCTCTCTCAGACAACTTTAAGAAGAGGTTTCCTTAAAAGTTGTGGCTTTCATAACCCTTGGCTTGATTCACCACATTCTAATTGACATTCTAATATGATAGAAGAAAAACACTTCTGGGAGCAGAAATTTTAAGTGCTAGGAGGTCACTAATGATAAGACCTTGCTGAACGCATCAGATTCTTTGGAAACCACAATAACATTACTTTGTCTCCTAACAACATGAAAGATACCCGAGACACACAAATCGACATTTTTATAGCATGCTCATCATGTTGGAATGGTTAAATCAATCAAAAACATATCTCTTAATGGCTAAATTGCTATTTTTCATGCCACAAATTGTTTGGGATCACTCATGCTTTGAGAAAATTCTGTTTTCTCATTTCCATGTAAGTAAAATGAGGATGAATTTAAAAAAAAAGTCACACACATCACACACATTTCCTATAATCACTACAGAGTCCTATAATCATTACACCCATTCCCACTTTCTCAGTCAACCGCGTCCTTAAAACAGTTATTCCCAGCACTTCTGGCTATGCCCTTTAAAAAAAAAAATCAGAAAAAAAAAGTGGAAAACGTCTAAACCTCCTCAAGAGTTATTGCTCCGTATGCTCCTTTTATTCCAATAAAGCTACAAAATAAAATACAAAACAAGGGAAAAAAGAAAAAAGAAGGAAGAGCTATGCTTTCAACCTCAACACCCACAGTTGCTCTATGTTTATTTTTCAAAACCTTTTTCTTGCTTCACCTGGAAACAACTGCCCCAGAAATAGAAGCTAAATAAAACATTAATAGGTCACAGAAGCTGTCAGAAACCAGTCTCTCATCTCCTTCAGAATAGCTGCTGTCCAGTGCTTGCTATTGATGTCTGCCTTGTGCGTGGTTCGCGTGTTCGAATGCCCCGCTGGCTCACAAGGGCAGAGCAGCAGGTTGAGCAGAAGGAGAGCATGACTTATATAAAGGCACAAACCAAACGAAGCTGGTTGGTCTAATTTTGAGCTTACAATATCTGAAAACTTCTACAAAATATATAGGTCTAAATTTCTGAAAATGTAAAGAATTCATCACAGTTTAGCAAGTGCTTAAAAAAGTTTGTCTCTTTTTAACAGTTAATTATTATTGTTATTATTATGCACTTATGAGTAAAGGAAGTATATAGGAAATACTTTAAACATGAACTACAACATTGTATAAATCAGTGCTTGGAATAATGGGCATAGCCCTTTACATAACTGCAATGGACTTCCAGCCACTTGTAACCTCAAAAATATGTAGGGTATTTATGATCTCTAATGTTGCTTTTTAACATAATAGCTAGAAAATTAGAGGCATTTTCAAATAAATACATAAATAGAAAAAATACTGCAACCTATTATGGAAATCACACAAAATCTGAACATATAATTGCCTGCTTCTTCGTTTATGTGTGGCCAATTTTTCACAGCATTTGTAGCAGAGAATTCATTTAAGTGAAAATACTCGTATTCTTTTGTAATTTTCAAGTCAGGCAGCTCTTAGGAAGTATATTGTACTTTTGTAATTTTCACCTAATGAAGATTCTTAAAAAGCTGTTTGGTAATATTCTTGAGCAACACACTGCAGAGTTTTCTAAACAAAGCCCTCAGAATCCAAATTTGCTATCCATGAAAATCTCTCAACTTTCCTGTTTAATATCTCCCTATATATCTGAATTGTTAATGATGAGATAGAACATATCCGATGTCAAAGATATGCTATACTGGCTGGCATCCATATTTATTTAAAGTGAATCTTTTTAAAATTTCAGGGTTTTCCCAGGGTTTCCCAGTTTTTTGGGGGGTTTTCCAGAAGAAAATATATTTTTAGGGAAAATGATTTTTTTATGGATTACAAACCCAAGCAAATGTATACCTACACACACATATCTTGATTCCCAGTTCCTAAAATACATTAAATGCATGCACTTGTGCATATTATAAATGCTCATAATTGCATAGCAACAGCTGAGATGACAGATAAAAATCAGATCCTTCTTTTTCAAATATTTCTACAACTTGAGCTAAAGAATTGGTGCTTAAAGAGAGACTGTAGATTATACAATGCAGAACTAAGGGATTTTTCTCCTCTGGTGGAGAGCAGTGTCATACAGATAAAGACCCCAGCTATACTACCTCATAGCTAAGGGAAATTCACCCAAGCACAGTCTGAAAATGCTAACTAATTACGATTTTAAAACTGGGCTCGCAGAAGCTCTGCTTATCGTGGACTTTTCAGCCTTTCATTCTGATAGCACTACTAGGCTTCTGAGCTCCTTATACCAAATCATGCTGTTATCACATAAGGTAAAATCTCCAGTAGGGATTATATGCCCAGCTCAATTATTCATAATGCTTAAATCCAGTAGAAACATAGACACAATGTCACATAGACATTACTGGAGCTATTAAAGTGTCAACTGTTGTAGCTAGGTTTCAGAACCAAATACTGCAGACAAAAAGTACGGAACGGCAAAGTGATTTTAAGATGGAGTCAAAGTTAAGAAGAATCAATACCTTAATGTTGAAATATTTTCACATAAGTGTTAGCAATTGGAAAAATGATCATCAAATCTAGGAAATTCATGATTTAAAGTTTAAGGAAAATCCCAATATCTTAAGATAAACCTGTAGAGTCAAGCCTGATTTGGCCTTGTCTCTGATATCTCATTATTTCACAGAATAACAGCACCATAACAAATTATTATTTGATTTGTAAAAGCATATATTCTTTTTGTAGCCCAAGATATCAAATCTCCTACTTTCTTTCTCCAGGACTTTTACCATTTTACAGCAGCTGTGTTTGGGGCATGCTGCCCGAAGTAACATGTAAACACAAAAATTTTAAATGGCAGCTACTATTCCATTAAATGCTCCCTAATAAAAAGTTACAATAAACAAGACCACTTTCCCTCGCACATGCAAAAGATCAGTTTTATTTACAAACCTCATGGAAGGTAATCTCTAAGGAAGGTAATTCTCAAGGTCAGTTGACTACATGAATTTTCTGTAACAGCACAATGATAAACACTCCAGATTTAGATGAGTTCTTTTCTTTCTAGCTGTACTCTTTTTGCTCTTGTGAATGAAGTATAACGAATGCCAATAGCAAACTCATTACAACCTGCTTTCTTGAAGTTCTGTTTATGCCAAAAATGTCCTCAATCTTAAGTCTCTGGAAAAGTTGACAGATTATATTAATTCCTAGCTAATACTATTCATGAAAAACGACAGACAATACAGAGGTTTTGTTTCCTTAGCTTTTTAGCTTGTTATAAGTTCTGAACTAACTGCTGAATTTACTTGCAAATTTTAGAAGGCTTATTCTGTCCTCAAAGTGTGAATGGGGAAAGTTCAAGGAAGATGTGATTCGCTTTTCTACAAAATCTAAATACTTAGTCTTTGATTTAGGAGTAAAGTAGAATTGTAGAAATCTCTCCTCAGTACAAATCCACATGTTAAAAAAACAGATGGGATAGAGAACTCTTTATAGTCTCTTTCTAGTGCTGGTCCACATGAAAGTTAATAATCTATTAGCAGCAGAAGCCTAAGAGTTAAAGATTTTGGTCCTGAAATGAAAGTGAAAATATGATGCTTCATGATGGCATTTTTTCTTTTCCTTTTTTTTTTTTAAATAGGAGGAAAGTGGATGCTTTGGGTGCATAAATCCATATAGGGCATTAATATATACTCTTTATATAGCAAAGATGTCTCCTAACCAGTTAGATAATATCCACTTTAGATTGTTGTACATAAATGTGCATAAATTTTATGTTTTATTCCAGTGTGTTTTATGCCAACACTAATTATATGTCTATGTAAACACACTTCTATGACATCCCTGAACCATTCATTTCCATGAGTGTTGTAAATTTGTATTTGTTTTGATATGTGTATATGCGTATTCACCAAACTTACTATATTTGTCTTTTCTGAATCAAAAGCATAATTGTCTAGTCAGCAGGGTTTGGGCAATGCACAACAAATGGTCTATGAAATCTCAAAGTAAACAAA
>JAUBNY010000001.1:10697235-10710516 GCA_032275445.1 Crypturellus soui
TGAACCACCTGGTGCTCTGCAAGACTGCTCAGCCATGCCAAGTGGCATGACTGAGCATGTGCAGGCACCAGGGGTCATCTAGAAGGCAGTCCGAGGCCTACACAAACCTAGGCCTCACCTGAGGCCTGTAAAGATCTCCCTTTGTCCCCCAACACCTGGCCATCAGGACTGTTATTGATGGTTAATATCTGAGTGAGGGAAGAAATCAGGGAGGCAATCAGCAGGATCAAATAATGTCACCGTTGGTTAACATCTGAATAAGGATACATGTGAAAAGTCAGACTGAGCTGGGGAAGGAGCACACCTGCCACATAACCCTATACCCTATACATACTTGAACTCAGTTTTCCTTATGGATCACCTGACCTGCTTGAACTCTTGTTCACTTCCTTCTTATGTAGGAGTTTTGTCAGGAGCTTCATGTTTACTTGTGCAGATCTCCTGCCACCTTTGTTTGACATCCTGAATTTTGTGATGGACCATTCTTGATCTTGGAGAAGGTAATCCTTGAAAATCCAGAAGACCCTTCATTTCACAAGAACCATCAATTGAGGGATTCTTCCAAAGAAATCCCTGAAGAGGCCTAAGTTTCCTCTCCTGAAGAACCAGGTTGTCATTTTGCTTAATGCCAGCCATGTCCACCACTTTCTTATTTGGTTTTATGTCTTCATTCCTCTCTCTCATCATACATAATTTAAAGAATATTAGCTAGAAATTTGACAAAAATGCTTTTGCCTCATTTGGTCAGATATATCCAGTCTGCCTAGTAGGTCTCTATAAAAGAGGGTCCTAGGGTTGTAAAATCAAATCCTTCTGTTTCCAAGTGCCTGTATAGCATAACTTGCAGTACAAGGTAAAACATCTGCATAATGAATGGCCTAAATAGTTTTTACTCACAGCTGAAAGAAATTGCAGCAAAAGTGGATGCTTAACACTTCATGCAGCTTTGGCAACGTATTTTTCTTCTCTAATTTTGCTTCAGCTAGAGATCAAGAGAAGACAATAATCCCCATATTTCACATTTATTTAGACACAATATTTGTGGAAAAGGAAACTTTTCTAGAAGGTACACTGTATGCAGTTTGATGAAATCCCATTGAAATACACTAAAGCTGTTTGGGATTTTCACATCACTTCACTTTAAGTGGGTTCCACTGTACTTGACTACCCTCATTTTCCTCTTATGTAGCATAACCTTTTCAACGAATCCATACATAATCACCAAGTAGTCAGAGACTCCTAACATCAGCCACAGAGCTGATTCAGCATGTCACATTGCTGAAACTGCTAAATCATTGAGCAGCGCAGCAGAAACGAAATCTTCCTCAACACTTCGATAGCATGTCCTGTCTGTGACAGCCACTATGAAGGGGCCAAGGGGCCCACTGTGACAGACATAACAAGAAGCAGCATCTCTGACATGAGGGTTCAGAAGAAGAGGAGAAGACAGAAGACAAACAGTGAGGTCAGCTCTAAATCTATTAATTTCCATTAGTCACAGTGTTCTTCACTTGTTTCCTATCTCAAAGGCTGAAGAGTCAGCACACCTTATTGCGTTTGACATGAAAAATACCAGCAGCTCGTTTAAGTCACTTAATCTGTTTTTTTTTTTCATCTATGTTAGGATGAGAGTGTATATGCTAATCAAAATGTTTCTGAGAGATCTTAGCTTTTGTAAATGTCACAAGCAGAACATAAATAGTTAGAAGTAGTGTTAAAATTAAGTCATAAAACCAAGAAATGGACATTAGGCTTTCTGCAGAGGTTAGTCCATGTTAATCACTACTCACAGAACAAAAAAAAACTCAATACTTTGGTGTCTTGTTCAGTCACATTCTATAAACTTCAGATGATTTCAAACTATATTTATTCCCTATGTGATGAAACTGTGAGAGACAACTGCAAAAGACCTAAATATGGAAAATTATTAATCAAGATATACAATAAAATATTAATATTAAAGGCTGAGATAATGGAATGTTTTTCAATAATCAGCACATATACTTCAGGGCATCTGGTGTGATAGGTGGTATATCTCCATTTGCCTCTGCAGATTATTTTGAGAGTTAGCAATGTAAGTGTCTCAAAAGTCTTCTGCTAGTGGGTAGCAACATTATCACTCATGGCAGGTAAGCTAATGCTGAGCATATCTTTATCTCTGCATGTCTCAGGAATATTTGTCTTTTGAGAATATATCATTCTGGAAGAAGACACAAGAATAGATACTGATACATGCTGCTTCTCTGGCTAAGCAACTTCAACGCAAAACATTTTAGAGACAGTCCCAAATTATTCTTTTTTTCCTGCATCATTCTATTCTTTTCTCATGATGTTGCATCAGGTCTCTCACTTTATTTTGCTGGATTATGAGAAAAAGGGAGAGAAGTGACAGTTACCCAGGGTTAGCATTAAGGATAATGAACTAGTGGTTACCAGTATAGAGTACAATTTCAGGAAAAAAAAAGTATTAAATATTCTGTCATGTTGTATTAATTTAACAAAACTGTCAATAGAGTATAGGCATTAAGAAATTACTATATTGTGACATTTTACAAGGAAATTCCTATAAAAAATTTTAAACACGGAGTTGCATTCCAATTCCCCTTGACATATGCTGATACAAAACATAATCTGGAATACTCAAAAAAAAGTCTCTTGCTGTTAAACTGATGATGTGCTCAACTTTCAGCAATCTAACTCAGATATCACTAATTGATAAAGTGTTTCAGCCTCATAGTTTGAGTCTTATTTTGGACAAAAGGCAAGCAGATCCAATATGTAAAGCTAAGAATATATTCTTATAAGTTCTTATACACACTACTTATACACGGAGTATCTAGTGTCATCTGTCTCACCTAACCTCTCACTGTTTTACTTCTCCGCACTGCATGTTCTCCACATTTTTGTATGATATTATATCCACATATATATTCTTTCACACTTTATAATTATTATATAGTCAGAGATATTTCCTTGCATTCAGAAATTTTCCTTTTCATAGAAAGGACATGTTATAAAAATAAAACACTTTTAACTGTCCTCTAGCATTTATGTATTCAAATCAAAGCTACAGTAACTGATTCAGTTTCTGGCTAGCCAGACAATTATAAATATGCCTACTCCACAATCACAATCAGCTCAATACTGATTGAAGAGGACATTGCTGAGTTAGCAGCACTTCCATATAAAGGTAAAGTATTAGCAAAAAATGCAAATCACATAAGATTTGTGCCAAACTAAAGCGAGGTGGCTAAGCTTTAAAGCTGTGAACATGCACATTCCTCTTTCCTTGTCCTTCAGTTCTGAAGCTTCCTTTGTGTACTGTAAATATGATATAGATACAACCACTGTATTGAAAAAAGTGAGAAAATCACAACTACTACAAACTGAAGCACAGGAAGTTCTGCCTGAATTGAGGAAAAACTTTGCTGTTAGGGTGGCAGACCACTAGAATAGGCTTCTCAGAGTCAAACACTCTGAGGAGTCTCCTATTTTGGAAATATTCAAAACTCATCTGGATGCGAGCCTAGACAATGTGTGCACTAGGTGACTCTGCATGAGCAGGGAGGCTTGGACTAGATGATCTCCAAATGTCTCTTCCAATCTTAATCATTCTGTGATTCGTTCTGTAATTCTGTGAAAATACAACTATACTCTTTTGTAGTTAGCTACCCTGTCCAAGCTGAAAGAAGGTATAACTGAAACAGGAGAAGAAACTCAGGCTTAATCCTGACAAAAAAGACCACTCCTTCCAAGGTAATGATATTCACAAGAGATTTCACAATATGTGAAATTTTCACATATTTCAGGTCCTCAACTTAGGTCCTGAATTTTTAGGCTTGGGTTCTTTTGTTCTTTTTTTGGTTAAACTGAAATTCTTGAGACAGACTTTGAGCAGTGGGAAATCCATCTGGACTTGATGATGTACAGAGAATTTCAGTCACTGTTTTATCACCTTCCACTCTTTCCTATCTAAATACTTCTTACTATTTAGGAATGAATACAAGTATAAGAATGAATACATTAATAATGAATATATTATCAATTTATAAAATCATTAGTTAGATGAGGGGCCCTTAAGGCTGAAGATTTGTTTATTAAGATTTGTTTATTAAGAATCTGTAAAATTGTTTACCACAGGGACCTTGTCCTGCAACGTAGGGAACTTCCAGTTGTTTACGGGAAAATTCTATTTGCTGACAGATTCTTTGACCCCTGCAGGCAAGGAATATATTAGTTCCAACAGCATTATTTTTATTTAAAATTATTCCCTATAGTGAAGAAAAAACTATCTGAACTTTTGGTTAGCATGGATACTAGTACAAGTGGGTCCACAGTGGGTATAAGTGGGTTGTACTTGGTTATATGTGTCTATCAGAAATTTTTTAATGAAGTGAAACTTTCTCTTGAAGAGATATAATAGCTCTATTGCTAAGCTTGTGATTTGTTGAGTCAGCATATATGGTAATATCTATATTCAAGGAAAATAACTGACGAAAGGAGTGGCAAATCCACAGGGAATGTGTTCAATATGAATATGCAGTTTGAAGAGAGGGTAACAGTGAGTATTTTAGTATCAGAATGTTTGCTGAATAGTTATAGAACTTCAATACATTTATGATATTAGAACTTCTGAGAAAGAAATAAACAGGATGATTAAGAATATTCATTCTAATGGGAGAAAATGGGGGAAAAAAAAGAAAAGAAAAAGGAAAGGGAATAAACCCAGGAGAAACAAAAGTAAGATATGAATATGAACTCTGTCCTGCCTGCAAAATAGAGTTTCTACATGAAAAAAAAAGGAATTCAGATCCTATATTAATTTAGAGAATTCAGAAACAAATTCACATTTTATGTTTTTAGTTTATACAACTCATATTCCTGTAGAATATAGCACTATTACCAGACTCCAGTACAAAGGCTACATGATTACTCAAGATGACAATGACAAAAATAATTAATATTAGATTGCTCCTGTATCCCTTCCTAAAACTCCTAACAAGATTTTAAACAGTACCAAGAGACTGATTCTTGCAGCCAAATTGAGGGCAAAGCAAGAAGTAATTGATGTTACATGGACAATTACAAATAAAAATTTTAAATTACAAGAGAAGATTTAAATTAATTTGAGGAGAAATTGAATGCCCTGGCAAGAGAGATCCTCTATTGTTGCTAGTCAAAAGCAACCTGTCCAAAGAGAGACTATTCAAGGCTAACAAAATGAACTTTGCATATTGTAAAGGCATCCTACTCAAATTAGTCTGCATAAAGACTTGCCTAACTTTTTATTTGTGTGCAGAACTGTGGCAAAAGCATTGCTTCTGCTATTAGCTAATAACTATGTAACAAAACAAAAAAAAAAGAACGAGTAATGGTTCCTGGTCTGGCCCTTTCCTCATATTTGAAACTCTCAAATACTAGTTTAAAGCCAGGAAACTTTTTCTTCTCCTGACCTCATGATTTTGTGAACCTCAGTTCTTTCAGGAAATTTTTTTTTGAGTAGTCCTTAATCATAAATAAATATAGACCTGAAAGTAATAGAGGGTTATGGTGTACTTGGAAGGGGATACACAAATCGCAGAAACCAAGGAAAGGAAACAACGTAAAATATATAAATATATATATTTTTCACTGAGTTTCTGAAAGCTTTCTCATTGACTTCAATGGGAATAAGCATATGGTTTAAACATATGATTTTTATGAATAAGTTCACGTTCTTTAATAAAAAAAATCTCCCAAAATGATACTTTACATGTACATTTACATGAAAGACTTCAGGTCTCAGTATCCTTATATCATGTTCCTGATGAGGCATTCAGTTAATTAAAGCTAGAAACATTTTACTTAGAAGATGACAAAAATCAATAGATTGGAAGTGAAAGGATATTTGAGTTAACTATGGCTGAATGAACAGTAGTTTAGAAAGGCAAAAATGAAATTTCTATTTTATATAATTTTTCAAATCAGGATTTTACACAGAGATTGAAATTAGGATTTTAATCCCTGCAAACAACATCAAGAACTCTAGACCAAAATTTAATTTATAAACAAATGTGGTCAGATTCTGATCCTCTAACTTCACTCAATGATTTATTATATTGTTTATGAAATCAGAGTAAGACCATTAAATTCAGATTTAGGAAAAGGATGAATGATTTTTGTTTGGATTCATCTCTTGCTTTTATCCTACTCGTTAATTGTAAAACTTTAATAATTAGAGGCTTTCAGCATGATGAGAATGATATTACATACATACATGGTAGGAGACCATACTTGTTCCACCGAACTTCTGTTACCCAAAGGAGTAAATAATTAGATACCTGCCATGTTCAATTTATTATTTATTCAATGTTGTCGATCAAATTAGAGGGCACAAATGCCTGGAGTTCATGGGGAAATTCATACACTCCTTTTTATGCTATCATATAGACCACTCCTGGGTGAACAGCTGACTGGGCCAAAAGCTCCTTGGAGAGTCAGGCTTCCCCAGGAAGACAACATCCTGCAACTTTAACTTGATTTACAGAGCAAACAAATCCCATGACCACTTCTGGCCTCTATCCTTTTATAACTTCTTGTTTGCTGGTTAAGTTCTTGGGAACTATCTACTATCAAGTAGAATCTATGGTATGGCTGTGGTTTATGCAATTAAATTCAAATATAAGTTATACTTTAAAAAATAAGGAAAATAGGCATCAAAATGATTATGAAACGGCACACACCGATCAGTTTGCCTCGATATCCACCCATTCATTTGAAATGCCAAGTGCAATAAAGTCAATTCACAGAACCTGCAATGAGCAAATGCGGGATCTGATTTTTTCAATCTGATGACAAATTGTTATTTCAACTAATAAAAAAGCATATATTTGGAACAGTTGAATCAACTATTTGCTGGATCAAATCACATATCTTGAAAGATACCTCTAAAAAGTGATAAACTAGAATGAAGTGATCACCTAGATCCTGGTTGGCTGCTTCAAACATCTTGAGATGTTAATTTGGATAAATGTATTTTTTTTTTAAGTTATAAGAGTACATATTTTCTTCTGTAGATTGTGTTAACTTTTTAAAGGAAAAAGATTCATATAAATATTTATATAGCATAAGTTCACTTCACCTGCAGTTCTTAATCAACATCTCAAACTCTGAAGACATTTTATTGTACTTGAAGGAATTAAATGCCTACAAACCAGATACTCTACCATGTGTGTCGGATGCCAGAATTAAAGGACCAGAATACAGATACACACACACATATATACATGTATATATAATGTATGCTGTGCAGAATGATAATTAAATCCTTTCAAGAAAAGCATACAGAGCCTCTCATATCACTTTTTATCCAGCCAGGAAGGGTACAGAAGTGTGTTATAAGCTCAGAGCTTTCCTGAGTTAACATTTTTAAATCGGGAGCATGGGACAATATTTTTTATTGCAATAGGGACAGTATTTTATATTGCAATATATAGTGTAAAAGCTACATCTCTCATGAGAGGAGAATGATTTTTTTTCCTGAAAAATATCTCACATGTTTTTCTAAGCAGAATTGTCAAGCCATCCAAAATGTCACACAATAGTCCAGCAGTAACTGCAATTGGAAGCTGAATTCTTCCTTCTATCTGAGAAGATTAAAAGCCACGCTACTTTGCTGTGCAGAAAGAATGCAAACTTAATGTTGCGGAAAGAAAACTTGAAGGCAAGATCCTGGTTCTGTAATATCGCATCTGAAATGCATTGCTATGCATTTCAAATGAGAAGTTGGTGGGTTCGAGTACCGGCCTGTAGTCTGCTTTTTCTACTTTGCAGCTAGTGACTGTGTAAACAGTCCTCAGGTACAGACTAGAACCTAGGACTCTCCGTACTACTGTTGATTATATGCTTTCTTTTTTCTTTTTTTCCCCCTTCACATCCCAGGGATCTTGCTTATGTTTTCTGTAGTAATACATTCACAGGAAGAATAGATAATCCATCCAGATTTCTTTCTCTATTTCTAACCAAATTAGTGTGATTTATGATGGATCTGATAGTCTCAAAGTTTTAAATTGATACAGAAAATACTCAGGGTACTGCTCTGCATAGATTCTACACAATTGTATATGCACTGCATCTAGGTGCAGATGCATGCTCAGCAGTAACCAAGAGCAACACTAACTGCTCAGCATCTTTCGGGATGACCAATTAGAAGCATCTAGGATTTTTTTTTCAAGTCAAATCTTGGCAAGTTTGAATTCTTATCAGCCTTTCAAACTTGATACTTATAAAGAATATTTTTATTTGGCATCAGCATGGGAATGTCCTTTAATTATCTAAGAACATTTTCAAGTCTTACTTTTGAATGAAGGCTGATAAGGAACAGACTCCATTCTCCAATGTTTTTTCAGGAACTTCTTCTCACTGATTCTGATATGGTGAACACAATATTCTGAAAAACACACTAAGAAATGTATTCATACAATATGCATGTACCTTGAATTGTCTACATACAGCATACAAGCACTACATGAATGCCTGAAAAGATAGATATGAAAAGGCAAGCCCACCCAAATTAAGTAAATGTCCTTTAATGTCAGCTGGAGAAACACTATACTTGATTATATTCTTATTGCTATATAAACATTCTGGCAATTAATCATAAAGCACAAGTTTTTAAAGATATGATAAATCTGTAACAGCAATTTGTACCAGCACTTTAGACAGAAAAATCACTCATCAAAAACACCTCAAGAAAAGAAACTGGCACAGATCTCAATACAATGTTAATCACAGTGTAATTATCATTCCTCAGATAGACATGGGGTAATCATTAGATAGATATTAAACTGCAATCTTCTGTCTCAAAAATCTAATAAGCAATATGTTTGATCAATATGCAGAACCATTATCCAGATTGACAAGACTATTTTCCATTCTATTTAGTTTGAGAAGCAAAAGGTTTTCTGCATCCTCATCAAAACAGCAACAACAAAAAAGCTCAGTCTTTAATTAACCTAAACTTGGCAGGAAACACAAAGGAGGAAAAGCCACAGCAGCAAACTGTGTTCTAAGCAAAAATAGTAAAGCATAAAGATTTGAATTAAGATTATTTTTAATATCAAGAAAGATATGTAATTCTCACTGAAAGCCCTAACTAAACAAAAAACTCTTCTAATAATTAGCTATTCTTAGTGCTAAAAATATGAATCTAGTTTTAGTACATTTTTTCCTTCAGTTTTCAATATCTGGCTTACAATATCCTTTCTCTTATTAGATTGAATGTCCATTGCCTATAAAATATTTCTTCCTGGTAGATTTTGACTTAGTCACTGTTAGACACCAGGGATTAAAATGAGTTCAGGATTAAGAAAGCTATGTATAGGTGTCTAAATATAATTGTATAAACTTTTACAGTAGTCAGTGGATATCAAAGAAAGAGGCAGTGGAAAATAAAAGAACAGTTTAACTGACTGGACCTGTGAAGGAGGACTCAATATACTTCAGTTTTGATATCTGTATGTGAACAATACAGTCAGTAGAGACTAGAGGATAACTCAGCTCTTTAAAGTAGGAGCTCTGTTATGTCACCCAGCCATAATCATGTAGTGTCATTTAGTACAATTTGTAAACTGAGACTTGAACATGGGACTGGCAGATATGGCATAGCACCTAGATGAAACTGATGTTTTCTGGAGCAGCAGTTGAAGGCCAAACAGGACACTTTCAAACATTTTAAATATTATTACATAGCTGTTTAGAAGTGACTGACTCACTGGTTGTGATGTTGCACAGATACTCAGTGTGTTAAATTTAAAGGGAAAAAAAAACTTAATTTGTAGGAATCCTAGAATAGATAAAACTTGCATGGGGAAGCAAATATCCCAATGTCCTATATGACAACCGCATCACACACATGATTCATTAGCTATACCTTAACTGCATGTAAGATATGTCTTAAATATCTACATACAGAAAGACTGACCTCAGAAATAATTTCTGTTAACAGAAATATTGACTATTGACTACTTGACTACTGCCTTTTGACTATCTTAGGTGAGTCCACAGGACATTGGACCCAGAATTTTAATCAACACATCAGACTGGAGGCAGCAGGAGTTGTCAGTCTCTGAAATTACCACCTAAAGATCTTCTGTAACACTCAGTCATCTAGTTTCAAATTGGTCCATTGTCTCACACCAGCCCGTTATCTTATCTGTAAAGAAAGATGACTAGTTGGGGAATTCACGGATCTCCCAAGGAAATAATGACTTAAATGAACTAGATGTGCATTCAGACACAGCCCTGATGATACCCAGCTACCTTGCAACTATAAGGAAAGAGCAAGATTTTCACTTGGTTTCCATAGCTCTTGTCGCAATGTTTAATACTGAAAACTGTGTAAAAATAAATTATTTGAAAAGTGTTTACTTCATAAAAAATACTTCATAAAAAGATAGTTCTTTTGTAATCTACAATAGTACTTGATAAAGCAGATCACTGCACTGCACACTGCACAAAATCAGTTAATTTTTTTAATGAAAAAGCAGAAAAGCAATTAATAATACTCACAATAAAGCCATGGCATGATGCCAAGTAGCATGGGAGTAAACCACAGAAAAATGAGATAAATGTAACTGCAGTTTTGGTATTTGTTTCTAACAACATTTTGTTTAGTTGTTAGACAACCTAAGAGTTACAGTAAAGCCCAGAAAATGTTTATGTGATCTAAATTTGTAATTTACATTTTCTAATTTATTCTGTTTCTTTAATGATACCTGGAAATGTCTCTTATTTAATACACTTAGAAGTTCCAGATATAATTTATTGAATTATTCAATTTAAAATAATTCTAGATTTTCTCTAAGCATTTATATCTCAGAAACTGCTACTGATTATATGTCACACTAATTCTGGACATATATTTTTTATTCTTTATATTAAGAGACTATACTTTAAATTTATTATTATTTAACTTTTTTTTTTCAGCTTATCAGAATTTCAATTAGATTTAGAATTTTGTAGGTGTTTTTCATAAATTCTTATTTTATAGCAGTAGACTTTGAATGTAGGTTACATGAGTATGGAAGAACAGATTAATTATTCCAAAGATATACTAAGACTTTTATTCTTGCTCCTACTGAAGTCAATGGGAATTTTGCCATCATCTTCAATGAAAGAAAGCAGATTTTGGTCCTAGTCAGTTGACACAGAGCATATTTTAAAGCCACCTGTGCAAACACAGCTACTGAGCCACCTTCTGTTGCTCCTGTTCTACAGAATTTTCAAAGTTCTATTGTAAGCTATTTTCAGCTAAAAGCATGGATTAAATGCATTCACTGCAATATTTTCATGTGCTATCACACTTTTTTTTTCTTTTAATCTGCTGAAATTAAGAGACGTGAGTAAATGATCTTGAGTTATCCATATTTTTCTCAATTGGTATGTTTCATATTTACTACAAAGAGCACAGATAAAAAGAACATTTGTGATTCTGTAAAAATATGTCAGCTAAATATTTTTTTTTAATGAGAATGGACATATCCTCTACATTTTGAAGTCTTCTATTTTGTCTAGTTTTTGTTTGTAATGGACATAATAACCCCAAAGACAGAGGGCAGGCTCAATTAGCTGTTCATGAAGGTATGGTAGCCATTCACATAGTTTAAATTATTTAAAGAAATATTTAATTATTTCAACAAATCAAATGATTTTATGTGTTTCAGTTAATTAAAAGTAGATACACTCCTTTTTTATTGTAACTATAAAATAGAGAACTGTGTTTTTTCTAACACTGTTATTGCATTGAAATGGAAGTTTTCAATAAAAGCAGCACGACTTTAAGTCTTCTGCCAGGATATTTGGCATCTCTTTTCTTTAGTGTTGACTGCCCACTTTTACAACAATAACCTTGATTCTTTTATAAAAATCCTACTATATTGTATTATAAATGGTCAGAAGAATTGTAGAAATATTTATACATTAGATCCGTTTTTAATATCAAAGAATTTTAGTGTAGTTTTGATCAAGGGCTTAGACATGAAGATCAGGCAGGTTTTAGTTATTATTATTAATATTGATTTGGGCCAGGGGCCATAATATTAATACTATTACAGTGGAAATCACTAAAGAGTTTTAATACAGAATCTCAGACTTTTGGCTAACCTTGAAAAAAAATGAATGACAAAATTAGTTGGATGGCTTTTCAGATTATTTAGTATGTATCATATTTAATAAAGAGTTTGTATTATAGAATATGCATTCTAAACACATAGATCACTTCTGCCCCATTCATGATCACTTACTGTCTCTGTGAAGTGAGCATACATTACAGATATTGAAAAATAATATTGAGAGAGCACTTAATTGAGGTTTTTTTTTTGAAAATCTATTTAGCAGCTGCAAATGAAGTAGAAGCATGTGATGAGACAATTCTTTGAAGCCACACTGTGGGAACTGTTGGTTTATAAATAGGTCATTGATATATGTTGACATATGAGATTACTGTACTGTTAGCTTTGTCATTTTGTCTCATGCTTTGTTACAGCTAAAATACTTTGTAACTATTGGACCAAAGCATATAGTCCATACACAGATGATACTCAGTGCAATGTCAAGGGTAAATTTTGAAAGGCAGTCAAAGTGGACTCTGCAGATATTGATCAAACATATTTATAAATTATAATTCTTTTTTTAAGTTGTGGATCAGTGAATAAATAGAGATGTTTCCATGTCAAAACTAATCCTCGGTTTCATTTGTCATTTACTTGAGAGAAGTTCTAGGAAAGACAATGTAAGTCAAATCTCTGCAATTCAGTGCAGAATCAGAACCATTTATTTCAATGAAATCCAACGGTCAAAGCTGAGCACGTGTACTGATTTTTTCTTGTTAATTCTGTCACACAAGACTGTGTCTTATGAAAGAAAACAGGAAAAAATGCTACGTGTGACATCAGCTGTATATTCTTTCATATAGATATTACATCTTTGTAAGGGTGTATGGAAAGTAAAAGAGATCTGCTTCATTAGGATTATCTGATCAATGACACACAGAATCATAGAATCATAGAATGCCTAAGGTTGGAAGGGACCTCTAGAGGTCATCTACTCCAACACTCCTGCACACGCAGGACCACCTAGAGCACGTGGCACAGGTCTGCATCCAAACAGGTCTTGAAGATCTCCAGAGGAGGAGACTCCACAATATCTCTTGGCAACCTGTCCCAGGGCTCTGTCACCTTCACTGTCAAAAAATTTTTCCTTAAGTTCCTGTGGAACTTTTGGTGCTTCAGTTTGTGGCCATTT
>JAUBNY010000001.1:10710616-10733385 GCA_032275445.1 Crypturellus soui
CTTGAGGTACTTGTACACACTGATCAGGTCCCCTCTCAGCCTTCTCTTCTCCAGGCTGAACAGGCCCAACTCCCTCAACCTCTCCTCATAGGGCACATGTTCCAGGCCTCGTGGCCCTGCGCTGGACTCTCTCCAGCAGCTCCACATCCCTCTTGTACTGGGGGGCTCAGAACTGGACACAGTACTTCAGATGTGAACAGAGACACAAACCTGATAGACAGGTACAGCAACAATGATAAAGATTGATAGTCTCTAGTCATAGAGTGGTGGGCCATTAAGAAACTACAAGCATGGTTTTGGAGAGTGTAAAGCTGAAATTTGTAACTTAAAAGGCAGACATGAAGAGTTATATGAGGGTGTTGTTGAAGGCAGCACCTTGCTCCTGTAGCTGGCCATGTCAGGGTCCTCTAAATGTGTGGTATCAAGTGTACATACTCAGCCTCGCTAGTTGAACCTGCAAACTCCAGCAGTCATGACTCACTGCCAAGGATGGAGTGACCTCAAGTCTCTGAGGTGTAGGATGGGCTACAGTGGCTGGGCAGGAAGTGGCCCAGCTGCTCTGCTGGAAGTGGTGGACCTTAAGGTTAATAAACTTATCTAGAGCTGTGAGTCAACTTTTGAAGCCCCTAAGAGTTCAATGGTTGGATTCAAAATGGAACATGAGTGCTGCATATCCAACACTTAGGCCCTGAGCTGCTGCTGGAAACCCAAAATCTGCATTAGGCTCCTTTACACTGTCTAGTGTGCTAATACCAATGGAATTAAAATATAAATATTTATGGAGAGAGATACAGATATAAACCAGTTAAGCTAACTGAAGAGTCAAATAGCCTGGTAAATACAATGCTGCTAGCAGGAGGCTACTAGCTTTCTAGTAAGCTAACAACTCAGGCCTTAGGACTTAACAATAAACATAAGAAACAGTCATGGAGCTGCTTCAGATGTGACTGAAAATGATGACAGCTTAACATTAAACCTTCTCATTCTTCTTGAGACAAATAAAAACCACATATCTTAGGACTCAGGGAGCAGTAAAAGGGCAAGCACAAAGGGATAGATAACAGATAGTTAATGTTTTTGTTTTTAAATATTATTAATCATGATTTCTAGATATTTTGTGCTAGAGCTAGTAACATTTTTACTGGACTAATATTTTTGTTGTATTTTCTTCAGACCATTAAGACTTCAATTAGGCCAAGAATAAAATTCGGAGTCTACATGTAAAGTACGTTCACTTTTTGCCAATAGCAAAGTGAGTCTAATAGCCATCCAGAACTATTATCAGAGAAATATAGAGAAATACAGAGAGTTCCCACTCTTAAATTCCCACTTCTGCTATGTACAAATGTCCTATATTCAATAATAGCAGGAGTTTCCCTGAACTATAATCCCACAGATGTCTCTCAGAAAATGATACCACTGATGTTTTTGGAAATCTTGATTTCCTACTGTCTGATTAAGCAGTTTATGTGAATTTTCTTATTGACAGCTATGTCTAGAAAAGAACGAGGACTGATAAGTTATTATAATTATTACCATAGTCCATGGCACACTTTTGACTAACTTCCAGGCAATGCTCAAAGTTCAAGTAATATCACCAACCAAGATCTATTTGCACAAGGAAGCATGCACAAACCTATCCCATTCTGTTAGGGTAGAGAGTTAAATAAGTTCAGTGGCAGAGGACTAGAGAAGTCAGACATGTTATGGTCCACTGAAAAGATTTCATCATGAACTCTCCTCCTTATTTTTATTATATCTTAATATCCATGCCCCAATCAAAGAAAAAGCTTCAATCAGAGATTATATTTTCATAGATCGCTGAGTCAATCAGTTGCAAAAAAATAAATCAGTAGAAAATCAGGCTTTCTTAGCTCTGGTACTAATTGTTTCACAGAAACAAGGCAGCATGACCTTCTTTTCAAACACTTTTCAAGTCAGTCAGTGATGCCACATCTATTCTCCTCCTTTTATAAAATGCCTCAATGGCTAACTCAGTTCCCCAGAATAGGAAAGACCTAGGGTCAGTGCCAGTTTCTGTCTCAGGGAATACAAACTCTCATCTCTCACCTCCTTGGCAAATGCAATAATCAACAAGATGATAGTTTATTTGGAGCAACAGAGTGTTTGTCTCTCATCTTGCTCTATGTAGGGAAGATTTACAACAATAGAGAAACAGAGAAGGAAAATAAACAAGTAAGAACAGGTTTGTTAATCTTTTTCCTTGAAATGGAACAATACATATTGATTAGAGGCAATCCATGAGAGATTATTAATCCATTTCTTTTGTGTCTATTATGTGTAAAATAGGACCACTGTCAGAATGAATTTCTTCTAACTAAACATGTTGACAGGAAATAAAATCAAACAATGAGGTGTCATTGTTTGACACAAGGGATACAAATCTGCAAAAAGGATCCTCTGCCACTGTTGACATTTTGGAAGGGAGATTTCTTGCCTCTACCCCATCAAATAAGAGACGTTTTTCACATCTGAGATGTATTTTTCTAGAGGCAATACACTAGAAAAGGGTATGACTCCTTTAACCCCTTACCAGCTTCGGCTAGGGGTGTCCCTAAGTCATAGAATCATAGAATCCTTAAGGTTGGAAGGGACCTTTAGAGATCATCTAGTCCAACCCCCCCTGCACACACAGGGTCACCTAGAGCATGTGGCACAGGTCTGCATGCCAGGGGATTTTGAAGATCTCCAGAGAAGGAGACTCCACAATATCTCTTGGCAACCTGTTCCAGTGCTGTGTCACCCTCACTGTCAAGAAATTTTTCCTTAAGTTCTTTTGGAACTTTTGATGCTCCAGTTCGTGGCTATTACCACTGAAAAGAGGCCGCCCCCATGCTCTGCACTCCCTCCATTGAGGTATTTATAGACACTGATAAGGTCCCCTCTCAGCCTTCCCTTCTCCAGGCTGAACAGGCCCAGCTCCCTCAGCCTCTCCTCATAGGGGCAGATGTTCCAGGCCCCTGATCATCCCATAGCCCTGCACTGGGCTCTCTCCAGCAGCTCCACGTCCCTCTTGTACTGGGGAGCCCAGAACTGGACACAGTACTCCAGATGTGGCCTCACCAGGGCTGAGTAGAGGGGCAGGATCACCTCCCTCGACCTGCTGGAGATGCTTGTTAATGCATCCCAGGATGCCATTGGCCTTCTTGGCCACGAGGGCACACTGTTGCCTCATGGTCAACTTGTCCACCATGATGCCCAAGTCCCTCTCTGCAGAGCTGCTCTCCAGAAGGTCGGTCCCCAGCCTGCACTGGTGTCCTCACCCCAGATGGAGGACCTTGCACTTGGCCTTGCTGAACTCCATGAGGTTTCTCACCGCCCAGTTGTCCATTCTGTCCAGCTCCCTCTGGGTGGCAGCGCAGCCCTCTGGGGTGTCAGCTACTCCTCTGAGTATCATATAATCAGCAAACTTGCTGAGGGCCTCTCTATGCTTTCATCCAGGTCACTGATGAATAAATTGAGCAGGACCGGACCGAGGACTGACCCCTGGGGGACATTGCTAACCACAGGCTTCGAACTAGACTCTTCACCACTGATCATCATCCTCTGGGCTCTGTCATCCAGTCAATTGTTAATCCACCTCACCCTCCACTCATCTAACTCATACTTCTGGAGCTTGCCCAAGAGGATGCTGTGAGGGACGGTGCAAAAAGCCTTGGTGAAGTCCAGATAGATAACATCCACCACTCTCCCCTCATCTATTCAGCCAGTCATTCCATCATTGAAGGTTATGAGGTTAGTGATTTTCCCTTGGTGAGTCCATGCTGACACTCCTGAGCACCTTCTTATCCTCCACATGTTTGGAGACAACAGCCAAGATGAACTGTTCGATCGCTTTTCCAGGGGTGGAGGTGAGGCTGACCATTCTGTAGTTGCCTGGGTCCTCCTTCCTACCATTTTTGAAGATAAGTGTGATATTGGCTTTCTTCCAGTCCTCTGGCACCTCCGCCGTTCTCCAGGACCTTTTGAAGATGATGGAGAGCGGCTGAGCAATAACATCTGCCAGCTCATGTAGCACTCTTAGGTGCATCCCATCAGAACCCATGGATTCGTGGATGTGAAGTTTCCCTAAGTGCTCTCTGACCTGATCTTCCTCTACCCAGGGCAAGTCTTTTCTCTCCAGGCATCTCTTGTTTCTAGGGTCTGGGATTCCAGACAGCTGCCCCTGGTAAAGTCATATATAGAAGAACTGAAAATGTCTTTCTCTTGCTGGTGTTGCTCAAGATTGTGTTTTTAAAGTGTCATTATACAGTCAGAGAGGCTAGAAATGATATTTTCTGGCCAAACTTTCAAAAGAGAAGAAGATCTTGCCATACTGCCTCCAGTTAAGGAGTAACTTTGTTAGAAGGACACATCAATACTCGATCATGCAACAGACAGAAAAAAATGCTACACTAGGAGCAAGAATAAAAAACATAAGATAAATTTTCTTTTTAAATTCCAATTAAAAATAAATTGAAAAATGCTATCTATTTTTAACGGAGTGTGTAATGAATGTTTTACAGTGATTATCCTTTCTTAATTCCCTCAAATAATAGTCATTTATGGCTTTTTTCTAGCATTCAGAAGGTTAAAAACAAACTAGTTTAATGCTCACAAGAACACATGTAGGAAACTAGATCAGTTTACCAAGAAAGTTCACATCAAAAAATTTTAAATGGGGCTTGGAGCCCTAGTTAGGTTTTCAAAAAATGGGCAAACAGTGCTTTAATGAGATTTTGAATACCAGATATGAATTAGATTATTTGAAACAAGACAAGAATTGTCTCTTGCTATTTTTTATTTAGTACTGTGTAACTGGAGGAGACAGGGGCAAGCAAATTTAAAGTTGCTTTTCTCTGTTTAACTCGCTGCTTTTCATTGCACTCCTTTGTCAACTGGGGCCAATTGTTTGCCTAGTGCTTTTTAATTGTTTTATTTCCTGTAGGTAGAAAATTTGTGGGTATGAAAATCATTATGTGGGGGATTACAGGGAGGCTTATAGGCAGGCACTGATTTTCAAGAGTACCTTAACTTAAAAAGATATGCTGGCCTCACAAAAATAGCTATTTTCACTTTTCCTGTCCTTTAGTGGTGATTCTTGTGGCACTTACTGGACCAGCATTCTGCAGAGACAACAAAGGAAAGTGCTGTCTGTCTTTAGCAGATTAATCTTCACTAATATTTACAAGAATGTGAATGTTTGTGCAGTATACTGCAATTCAAAAATACTACAACTATTACTCAGAGTGACTTTATGGACTTCCAGTGTTTTACTGAATGATGAAACTTTACATATTTATAATGGATTTATGTATTTCATTACTTACATAGAAGTGACTCAAATTGTTCAAATTGTATTTCATACAACAAAAAAACCCAGATCTGATCTCTTCTAACCTGTAGAGTCACAAATAAATTTGAAAACCACTATACAATGCTGTGGAGGAAGTTCATGCAAACTGTAATAAAAGTTACTGTGTCTTGGTTAGATTTTATTTCCAAGACTAATGACATTATGCAGAAAAAGAGTCATCTCTTGCTTAGAATTTTACAAATTATTTAATAATTAATGAAAAGAAGGGAGAAGATTTCAAGGAGATTCTAAAAATTAATTTCTAATCAGAAAAGATAAATGAATGTTCTAATAGGAGAGATATAAAAGAATGAATACTGTGAAATGATGCCACCAACCCCTCAACCCCTCAAAACCGGTGTGGCTGCTGCTTTTAACAGAGTAGTTATCTTGTTTCTCTGGAAGAGTTTGCTTTGAAGATTTTTTTTTTTTGGAAAAATATTTTTTAAACTCTTTTGTACAGGAGAATAATTTCTTTCTGATTTTCACTGCATTCATCAGATGTCATGACTGTGGAAATCCACTATATGATTGATCTGGAATCTGGCTAGGACATTGCCTGGCTTCCTGCAGTATTTACTAACTTATTAACTGGAGATATTTACATTTACACCAATAGGTGACTTTTAGATGTTTAAAGAGAAAGTCAGAATGCGATGATCTAAGTTTAAAAATACAAAGTGGGAAACTCCTACTCAGTTGTCACTTTACCTAAGGCAATGACTAACTGTAATGGACAGTGGTGCTTCCCATCTTTAACTTTGCTAAATAATATTCACACTCATAGATAGAGATTTAGGCTTGAGAATAAGAAATCACTCAGCATATTGCAGATTCCAAGCAGCAATTGACCCAAGAATAGTTATTCTTTTTAATGAATGCCATTCAGGATTCATCTCGTAAATGTCCTCATAACAGTCACGTTACAGTGCATTCAGAATTCCTTTACTTTTGCAGAGGATAATTTCCCTTTATGTAATAAGCTAGCAGCTAAATCTCTGCACACTGGGAGAGAGAGTGAGATCAGGAGGGCCGACTCCTGCTTCCTACTCTGCTTGAAATACTCTGCCTGAAGTACACTAAGGAGTAGGGAAGTACATGTCCTTATTCATAAATCTACTGTGTGTCCTCAACAGCAAGTTATCTCCTACTTCAGAGTACTTGGTATTCCGCTGGCTGAAATTTCTTCACTCTGTGAGAAATAATAGTAACTTGCTGGGGAGGATACAGGGAGAGAAAAGAAAGGTAAAATGACCATAGAAAGAAAAAGAAAGCAAACAGAAACATGGTCTGATGATTAGGCATTAAGTAATTGCCACATGTTGGAAGATAAACAAGGATGTACCCTTTTCTGTCTTTTTTCTTCTACTCTTCACTAAACACCTATTGGTGACTTCTAAGAGTGGAATGACATAGGCTGTGACTCACCATGTGAACAGTGTGTAAAGAAAAGATTTTATGTTCTTATATTTATGCACTTTCCCATCAGCTAGACTAAAAAGTTAAACTAGTCTAAGTTAAGACAAATAGAATTTTAATTTGTTCTCTCTCTTTTTTTTTATTTTATTATTGCAGTTTTCTCTTTCACCTAATTTTTTTTCCTTCCATTATTTCTTTTATCTTGTTTTATTTATTTTTTCTGACTTTTTTCTGAAATAAAATCAAGGAAAAAAAGATAAATTAAAGCCAAAATGCAGTAAAGAAATCTTAGAGGTATTTTTTTTTAATCAAGATCCATTGTGACCTTTCTTTTTTAATTTAAAAGTAGAAAGTAGAGGAAAATTCCGAAATGCAAATGTATAACTTGTCCTGACAATTATTATTGTGGATCTATTGTTACTGTCAAATTCTTTTTCTAGGGTATGAAATACTTTGTATTTTATAAATTAATCATTGAGATACTTCAAAAGAAATTTAGAATATCGTTACTTCACATAAAATACATACATACATACAACATACAAACATACATGTGTCTATGAACATGTGTGTGTGTGTATATTAAATAAAAAACTGCAAAAGAGAAATTCATGTCAAGGTCTGCATGTTAAAGGAATTGTTCAAGAACAGTTCATCCTTGTGAAAATAATTACCATCATAAAGTTAATTAGCTGCATAAGTGCTGGCTGCATGAGGTAGAACTGCCCAAGGGCAACTTAGCATTCATGAATCAGTGTAATTCATATCCGTTCATCCCACTCCTTTCTACCTTCCTATTCTTTTATGGCATTGAGTAACCTCTTTTTAGTATGGCTGAGTATTGATTCATGTCATGCAATGTCATGACTACAACTGTCATGTCATCATAATGAAGAATGTTAATTTCATTGAGAATACTTGTGGCACCTGTTTTCTGAGGCATTTTCAAACAAGTTTTAGAAAAGTCAGTTTTTATATATTTATTAAGTATTCCAGACCTTCTATAGGTACCTGAAGATCTTGTTATTTAAAAGAACAACTCATGACAATTAACTGGAGGAAAAAGAGAAAGAAGCTGCATTGCTCACATATGCCAAATAAATGCACTTTGAATATGGAAAAAATCTGTGCTGAAGTGGTAACTTGCCAACCCTTTTTTTAGGGGTGCCATTTTTAGACACAGTAAACAAATAAAATTATTTTTTCTTAATCCACTTGCAAGAACTTGCATTATGTCATATGTAATGTAGTAATAATCTCTACTGACACTAAGAGATGAAATCTCCCTCAAATGCCTGTCAAAAACTGTTTAATATGTCTTAAACCAACAGAGTCTTTTTTTTGTACTGAAGTATGAGGTTTTAACACTTGCACAACCATTTGGAAGTGGATACTGAGTAAAGCTGCCCTACTGAAAATGCCCTGAAGCAGAAAGGTCAGGATTTGTGCCAGCTAAATTTGGCTGATGATTAGGAGTGTCATCATTAAAATCATCATAAAAATAATCCTTAAAAATGACCAGCATCTCACAGCCTACCTGACATCTGAAAACCCCAAGTTTGTCTCCTCCCCATTAGGGTCAGTAAATTATTTCTGTATTTGACTTCAAAGGGTTGAATAATACTGAATATCGTAATATTTGTCTTTTCTATTCAGGATATGGAATTAACCTCAAGGTACTGGACAAAAGATATGCCAGCATGTATTTCTAATGGAATTTGATTCATAGCTTGAGCTACTGATAGGACTAATACCAATGGGTTTGCCTACCACAGCAATATAATTCCCTGTGGATCTTTTTAAAATAACTATGGCAATGGAGCTTTTTACATGGACTAATTGTCTTGTTTGCTTACACTATATGCAGGTGTAGATTTAACTTAGGTATCTGTTTGCTGTCTGGGTATAATTTAACTGCTTTGCATGGCACAGATTTAAGTAAGACAGCAACCTTTAGCCACACTGGAATTTTTACTGGAAAAAAAAATTACTGATTCTGAGTTGGGGCAGCAGAATGCAGAGCGGGATTTCTGAGGATCTAATTTAGGCTTACATATGTATTAGGGTGGATACACTGGGTGTAGATGTCCAACTCTTTTATAGCTAAACTTAACAACTTTAAACTTTAAGTCTTTAATACTGTAGATTTTGTTTCATGACACACAAATGCTACATTGTCCTTGCTTCTGGATGTCTATATATGATATATAAAACAATATATATTATATTTGCTGGTTGAAAACGTAACCTTGAATACATACAGGAACATATTATCATCAGGGAATGAGATAACAGGGTATTAAAAATGTAAGTATTTGTTTTTAGGGAAAACCTTTTGTTTATATACAGGAAAATAAATTGAATCATTGTAGAACACATTCCAAAAGTACTTCTTTTTAAAGGATATATTCAATATTTGAAAAATAATTCCCAGATGACTTGTACTTCTATCTATCTCAATATTTGCCATAATATCTGATAAACTTTATATATTAATACAGTAATTGTATTAATATATAGAGTATATATTAATTGTATATATTAATACAGTAATTGTATGTTCAAATAGTTTACTATATATTTTTGACTGCACACTTAATTGTGAAGTTGCTACCACACTTCATAAATAGTATTGCTGTACACTATCATGGGAACAATTAAAGATTTCTCCTGTGGATATGATTTCATTCTCATGTCTGTTTCATATGACTTTGGACTTAATTGCAGACAGTTTTTTACAATATCGCCTTCTCCCTTTCTAGCATTTTTAATTACTAGTCAGTGAGTTTTAAAACCAGTCTCTGATTCTACAATCTACATTACTAGTTAGCATATGTTAGAAATTACAGAATTGGGGTCCAGTTCTGAGAACCAGTTAGGTTCTTCTAGCCACTTGCATTTCAGGCTATGATTTGTTCCTTTGGAGATCATTTCTTTTAGATTATATTTAGATTCTAACTTACAGTTCCCTTCTCCCACAAATTTAATGAATTAAGGATTTGATCAGGGCAGTAGTTTGCAATGTGGGTGCAATTTATTGACTAGTAGCTGATGTCCCTTGGGCTTGGACAGATGGAGACAACTCCTGTCCAGACAGTAAACAACTACTCTTCTTATGCTTTATTATATACTAAAAAGAAAAAAAAAAGTGAGACATTGTGAAGACAATAATTTTCTAATGGATAGAATAAGGTTCAAAAATGTCAAAATTATGATCCATTCAAGCTCATGTGTTTATAGTCATGCTTTATACCAACATATACAAGAGAATAGTGTTTGTATTACTTGAGCAAGGCTAGATAGGAGTAAAATCACATTACTTAGCACTGAGATACCAATGGACAAATTTAGATATGTGTATTTCTTTTCAACATTTCAGATACCCTGTCTTTGGGGATGGCTCTTGGCTGGTTTACCTAATAGGTGTTTTGAATTCTATGCTCAAATGCCTAGTTTATCTTGTACATGCTCACTGAACTCATGCATGTACATCAACTTTTTAATTATTCTCTCAGTCTTGAGTTCCTAAAAGGAAGGCATGGTAGCGTTATCCTTACGTCAATTCTCTGTCTCAGCTCTGTATGCAAAAGAAGTTGGGCACACAGTCAGAGTGCTTTACTCTGACAGAGTATATCTTACTTCATATCTTACCTCAGATACTTTATATCTTACCTCAAACATGTGAAAATCTATTGCCTTGTACCAAACCTCTAAAAGACTAAGAATATTAAAGTGAATAGGAATTGTGGGTGCTACTATTCTGAGAAATTAGCTATTATTAGGTATTTATTCTAGTATGTAAAAAAAAGTATTTAAATGCTTGAATAGTGCAGGTTTGAAAATGTTAACTTCCTGCTTAAAATGTCTGACTTCTTAGAAAGGTAACTTCTGTCCCCCAAGCCTGATTTTAAGGTTAAAAGAAGTATATATTGGTAAACTGTTTGTTGCTTTACTGTATTCTCCTCTGTTGTTGTATTTACAAAGAAGCAAGAATTGTGTTGGTACAGAAGAGATCAATAAGAAGTCTGTTATTAATCTACTAGCAAACTTTGAAGTTAGAAGAAAGGAGAGCTATATTGCTTTCCAACATCCTTGACAGTTTAACAAAGATATAGCAAAAGACAGAGAAAGTGATGGGGAGGAGCTGTAATGACTGCCTTTGATAGTAAAGAAAAGATGAATGACTCAGGTGCTGAAGAGTTACACGAACCATATAGTTTCATCCTTCAAAGGTTGAAAAGTTCAGGGCTATTAGCTGTTTTCTTCTGCTGACAATGAACAAAGAACAAAGTAAGAAACAGAATATCCGTCCAAATAGACTTTTCACATTTATTGGTCTAACAAACAGCTTTACTTTCATCTACAGAAGCATGAAACAGTGACGGAGCAGGGACTCATGAAACATGCAACCTTTAGCCTTGAAAAAAGATTTGTTAAGCTTTTAAAACCATAGCTCTTACTCTTTTTAACACATAAGCCATATAGTTAGCAAAACATAGCAGAATGTGATATAAAGTGAAAGCACACACACATTCATTTTTTCGCGTGTGAAATTTTGCCACTCAGCACTAAACCATGAAGCCAGCTTTAGAAGAGACGGACCTAACTTAGCTGCTAGGATTGAATTCATGTTAACATTTAAAAGAAAGAACCAACTTTTAGCAACTATCTATCTGATTAAAATAAGGAGGCGTCTAAAGAGGACATTAAGAGCTCTTCTCACAAACTGTCTCCATAAGAGAGACAGAAAGAGAAGAGACAGAAGAGAAGACAGAAGAGAAACTATTCTGAGTTTGAATTCATGCTTTTGTAACATCTTTGATGAAAACTTTGCTTCTGACTGGAATGTAAAATGATATTGAGATTAGGAGAACTACATTTTTATTTCTTTTCTCTGGGAGGGATTTTTGGACCAGAAATCCAAAGGATTTTTTTTGTATCTGTAAAATCTAAGATACTTTATTTTTGTCTCTTGTGCTTTTCCCTGGCCCTATATGAACAACACTGAACAAGAAGTAAGCTAAGTATCTGTGGTTGTTTCTTTTTCTTCAAAAGAGTATGCCGTTTGAGCTTTTCATTGCATCATGATGATACTCCATAAGCAGATAAATACTAGACTTTGATAAATTAGGTCATATTTTTAACACTAATATTTGCAGACAGAGAGGTAAGGATGTATGTTTTGAGTGTGTGATAATGTATTTTCATGTTTATTGCACCATTTGGGGGAGCTCTTTCTCTGTGGTTCTTGCCTGTTAGCAATGAAGTTCCATTTTGGCCATTGATGTCAGTGATAATTAGAAGCACAGAGGAGGCTAGTGTGACTGAAGAGATATCTGTCTGACTGAACACCTAACCTAACCTTGGGCATATATGATTTGGGGGATGAGGGAACAGATAAATGGGCAATTGCAATGGCTGAAGGAGAAAGTCCAGTCCTGAGCAGCATTCAGAAAGAGGAAAATGTCAAAAAGCTGCAGTTACAGTCTGATGCTGCTCAAGGAGCTATCCAGCTGCAAAATACAAAGGTGTGAGTCTAAAACAAAGGAGATCCTGCAAAAATATTTGTGTCTTTGTGCGTAGGGAGGATACACTGAGAAAGGAAAAATTGCATTTGGTGGAATAAATGTCTAAGTGCAGTACCCATTTGTCTATTTTTTCCTTACATCTGCAGTAATATCAGGAAAAGGTTCCAAAGTGTATGCTAGGGAGAATACAATAGCTTTATTCTTTTGTTCATCAAACATTTTACGCACTGCAATAAAACAAGCTCTCTGACAAAAAAAAAGTTATAATAAAAAGCAAATTAACTCCATTGAGATTGCAAAGCTGTAAGTAATTTAAGCAGACAACCAAATAATAACATCTATATATCCAAAAATACATGCTAAATATGCACCAGCTGAGCCTTAACACCACAAGAAAGAGCTGAAGTGAATTTTCCTATAAGAGTTCAGCAATATTTCCTATGTTTCTAATACTATTTCTTCTCCTGCAGCTTCTGAACATTTCATGCACAGGTACTCCTATTCCTTGATGTTGGTTTTCATCTCTGGCTAAGGTCCTCAATGCTGATGCTGCAGATGGTGAGTGAGAATGCATGCTATTAGCTTAGTACCAAAGCATACCAAAACAAGCAGAGAGCCTGTTTTCATCCTATTCATTTCATAACAAAAGGAAAAAGCCTGAGTTGCATGTGCTTAAAAATAAGAAAACCCACACTGGTAGACCTTCATTAAATCAAGTATTGAAATAAATTGCTCTATCAGTATTGCATATACTTCCACAAGTTACTTTTTTCCCTTACAAATTCTCACTTTCCTTGTAGAATAGTTTCCCTCCTGATTCACTAATACCAATTATATTTAAATTTATTTTAGAACAATATTTTATTTCACTTATGTCTATTTTTTACACCCAGGACTGCAAATGTCCATTGCCTTTAGTGTGTGCCTATTTTTAAGTCAACTACATTCTATTTCGCTTTTAACCTAGAGTCACCATCTCTCCTAGTTTAGCTCTTCAATCACATTAATTATTTTTAAGGCTCGACCATCCAAATTAATTAGGGTAGGAAAAGGTTGCCAAACTTGAGTTTGATTTACTTTTCCATTTTAGGCGTGATTTTAATCTCTGCATTTCCCTCAAGGTTTATATCCTTTTAGCAACTTTTGTGGGAAGTTAATCCACAAACTGTGCCAGTTTCTTGGTAGACATTTTAAGACACAGAGTTAGATAATGTTGCTTGCTGTTTTTGATTTCTGTTACTCATCCAACATAATGCAGCACTGGAAAAAAGTGTGAGTCAACAACCCAGTTGATTTTTTCATTTTCCAGTACGTTTAGGTGAGACAATCTGTGTACTTTCCAGGGGTAAAAGAGAAAAACTGTACTCCATCACCGAATGATGGTTGAGTGAATATTTTTTTCAAGAGTATTCACAGGCTTACCAAAGAAATAGTAGTGCAATCTATTCTGTTCTTTTAGGCTAAATTGAACCTTGAGAAAAGAAAGTGATAATCCGAGTTTCAGTAATCTGAGGAAAATCAAACCACAAAAAGACATATACACAGAGACCACGGAAGGTCTACAGGAGCTGGAGATGGTCTTGGGAAGGAAGAAAAGGTCAAGACTCTCACCTCTACAGTTCTTTCTTGGGCAGACATTCCCTTAATGTCATTCAAAATTTTGACCAACTAAGCTCTATAGAAATGGACTATGAATTTGTATTTTTCCTCTCATATGCCAACTAAATTATTCACAGTGAATCAGCCTTTGTTAATTTCTTCTTTTTTTTTGTTGCTGTTGTCTAAACAGGAGATACTGCATGACTATTAATACAGCTAGTTATCACTTTCAGTAAAGAATTCCCTTCACAGATCCGACAGGGGTGTCACTGTTTTTTTCAGTCTCTCAAGTCATATTAAAGACTCAGTTGTTTTCCCTTTGCTTTGTATTTTTATCTCCTTGTAACAGACTGCAACATACAATTATTATACCACTTACTTACAAAAAAAAAAAAAGTCTTGGAACAGTCTGGCAGGATGAGAAAAGTCTCTTAGCTTCTTCTATTGTTGAGGTATCACCACCATTCAAAATCCAAAATGTTTTCAAGGAAGGAAGGATAATTTTGATAATTTTCTATCAGGAAAATACAATGCAGGTTTCAGTACAGTTCAAGTAACATTCTTTTTTTTTTAGAAAATTATTGAAAGGTCTAGACTTGATAATGACTCTTGAGTAAAAATAAACTCAGAAAAGACGTTTGACTCTGAAACGAATTTTTGAGGAAAAGAGACCACTCAAAAGATGACAATGTAGTCAGCCACCTTGTCTTTAGCAGAGCTTTCTTGCCATAGTTAGATATTTTAACAATTGTTAACACACACTCTTTCCTACTGCTCACCTCAGAATTACCCCACCTACAAATGCAGTTTATGACCACCAAGGAAAGAAGGTTAGAAGATTCTATAGAGTATACTAGACTTTTTGCTATCCATACTTATTTTGTGTATGCTTGTGAAAGGAACTATCAATAGCCAATAAGTGTACAGAAGGATATGGATTTAATATCAGCACTGCAATTTTTTGCCCAGGTTTTTGGTATGGTTGTGACTCAAGGCTGCTGCCCCCAAGGAGTATGCCAAGGTAGTGCTAGGAGGAGTCTGGAATTCCAGCGTGCTCCTTTCTGCTGCCAGATCATGATCTGGTCTTACATCCTTAATAATCTCTATCATCTGATGAGTAAGCAACAGTAGGCATACACACCTAAACTAGGATACTGGGGATTAGTTGAGATCTTCAGGTGTCATAGATGCATATTTCCCTTTTTTTTTTTTTTTGCATATTGAGATAGAATCAGCAGTAGGAAGTCAGGGTTTTTCACTGTCAGGACATGGAAGATGTGGTCCCTCATTTCTCCAGTGAGCTCTCTATTTTAGGTAATGAACAGCTACAGTCATATTTTAAAATGGATGGTTATAAATGCTTTTGCTTACAGTCCTGTAACTGCATGTTAGATGTCTTTCCAACATATGTAGGCAAATGGAGCCTATTTCAAAATGCCTATTCTGATATCCCTTCTTTTCAATATAAGACAACTTTTAGACTGGACAAGAAAAAAGGTTGTAACTGTTGGACAGCCCAACTCAAAGGACAGTGAGCAGGGAGCAGTCCCTGAAATTCAGTTGGGACTTGTTTGCCCAAAGTCAACATAAATGCTGTGCAAACCCCCTCCACCCTTTGTAGGACCTGCTGATACTCTTTCATTGCAGTTCCTATTGCTTTGCCTTAAAATATTGATTTCGTATACCAGATAGTTTATTCATCATGTTAGGACTGTAGAATTTAACTAATACATTGCTATTTAGAAATATCCCCAGATTGTTGGTTCATTATTTTTTGAAATATAAAGTTGCTCATTTATATTAAACTGGAAAATTTGTTCCTAGCAAAATATCTAGTAATTGGTAGAACTAAGATCCCACAATTAAATTGGAGTGCAAAATGTATATCGTAGGTCTAACTTGCACTTTTTTAACTTTGGCAGTAAAAACAAAGTCATTATGGTGCTCCTTGCTTATCAACAGTGTTGAGAAGTAACACTTCTCAGTGTTATATGTAATAACAAAACAAAAAAATTAGCAGCAACTAACTGCATAAAATGTTCATAAAAAAATGCACTTAGAACACTCAAATGATTGAAAAAATAAAATCTGTTAGGCAGAACTGCTATATGAAAGATGGAAATTTGGGGAAATACTTCCAAACTACAAGAATTAACACATTCAGCACTTTGTAACTTACCCCCTTACCTGCAAACTTTGTGCTTCCCATTAGCATATCTCAGATTTCTCATATTTACCTTCTAGGACTCTTTATCTCAGGTGTTGAAATCCTCGTGTCATTCTGGGGCTTTACACATATATTTATCCTGAAATGGTTAATGATATATTTCTTTAGTATACTATTGAAAGGCCATACACTCCCATATGTTTTTTAATTTGTCAACATATGAAACACTTTTATTTAGACTATTGATAATAACCGTATCCTAAATTAGAGCTGGGAAAATTAGTGCAGCCTAAGGACTTAATCCTGACTCTCTCTCATGCTCTTCCAATGGAAGCCCAGGCAGAGTTTCTTTATGCAACAATGTTAAAGGTCTCTAACTTCACAGTAAGAAGGGAACGTAACTGTGTTCCTTTCTTTCAGACTAAGTGTTGGGCAAAAACAGAGTGACAAGCAAAAATGATGGAAATCTAGATTTATCACTAACAACTTCCTGTCTGGAGAGAGAAAAAAAAAAAGTTGCTTTAGAGGGTATGTATTGCATCTAAGAAAGTGCAGTAAATTACATCCTCTGAAGTAGCTGTATTAGAGCAGCTACTCTGCTCTACTTTGGAAAGGAGCAGAAGCTTATCTTTATATGACAGCGTATTTCTTCACATTCATGGCATTAAAAAAATAATTCTAGGTTTAATATAGTGAAGTTGCAAAGCATTTTTCATCATAATGGCATTTCTACCAATTCAGAAAAGATTTCCAAAACGTTTCTACCAAAATGGTTCATAGTGCAGGTTCAAAACTGCTGGAAAGCATAAGTAAGAGCTCTTAAAAATATTTTGATTCATAAGGTACCCATTTATTTAAAGGATTCTTAACCAAATTTGTTCTAAAGTTAAGATGTAGCAGAAAGATGATGAGATAGGAAACAAAGAAAGATAGATCTTGAATAGAAGGCCTTTTTAATCATTTCCTTTTTGTGCTAATAATAAATAAAAAATAATTGAAAAGTCTAATGCAATAGGTGTCTATGTCAACAAAAAGGCAATTCAATTCCTGAAATACTCCAGAGCAATCTTTCCTTTAATACATTTTGATCTGAATTTTTCACTTTCTAAAAGCCTGTACAGAAATCTCACATCAAGAAACCAATTAAGCAAACAAAGAACACAAAAACAGATGGCAAACATAGCATAAGAGTGATATAAAATTTGATTCATCAGCTTGTTCTTAGTGTTAGCAAAAATGACCCTAAAAATGTATTTTAATATCTTGGCTTAAAACTGATTAAGGAAGAATCTGTACATATTATAGAGCATTATGAGGAAAAAAAGAGGCATAAAATTGAACTAAAATTGTATTTTTCCAGATAGTTTTATTAGAGAAGTATGGTTATAACATTATTTCTAGTCAGTCATATCAGTAATATGAGCTAATTATGAAAGGTTCGGAATGATGTCCCAACTTTTATGAGAACTATATTTACTAGTGAAGGAAAGAAAATGATCTCTGTTTTCAGATTATCTGGAGTACAAAGATTGGTCCAAAAATATTTTTACTTAACATGGAACATAATATGACCAGTTTTAATTTTCTCCCAATACTTGTTTATCTTCCAGTTCACTTAGGATCACCATATAGTCACAAACAATGAATGTTGAGTTGGCTTTCGGTACTAGCATGAACCTGAAAATAACAGCACTAAAAGATCTTGTTCAGTCTCAACTGTATTTTGCTTTTCTCGACAACATAAGAAACTACAAAATTTGGTTCTGTTCTATACATAATAATCCATGGAACACAAATGATTTCAAGTCAGGTATTAAAAAGAAAGCAGAAAACAAAACAAAACAAAAAACACACACACACCAGAAAAACACGCTTTCCACAAGGCGGTAGGTGGAATTTTCCTCCTCCTTTCTGAAGACACAGCATCAAGGATATTCAGTTGGGCTAAGGTAGTCATTATCCTCCACAGCTGACTGAATCTGAGCCTGCTTCTTTGGATATGTCTGAAACGGCCTGCCTCTGGAGAGGAAATAAATATGATTTCCCTTAGCTCTGTGTTGGGAAAGATTTCTTCACCTTCTGTGGAACAGGGCCCTAAACTATGGAAGGATGGACCCATTTCATCTGTATAAGGCTATTAAAGTATTTTATAAAAATTGGAACAGCTCCAACAAGAAAAATCACTGTTATAGAAAACATGAGACCCTAGTATGTAAAAATTTCACCTTTGAGTTAGCAGATTGAAGTTCAAATCTTGCCCTGAAGCAGAAAGAAAAGTGAATTTGAACTCTCCTACCTCTCAAGCAAGTAGCTTAATCAGAGGGACATGCTGTATTCAAAAGAAGCACCGCTTCACATTGAATTTAATGGACTTAATTAATGTTTGCTTCATTGAAGAGGGGTTTCTGCAGCTCCACATGCATTATGTAGTGTCATCAGTCCTTAGTTAAAGCAGATTTCAGGATCTATCTGACTACAATATGATCTGACCTGTCTCTGGTTCCCTCTACCTGAACAATGCTGGGCATACATATGTATCTGCCTAGATGAAAATACTAATTTTTTTCCTCTCAAGTGCTTATTCCCAAAAATATGGCCAAAGAATGGTAGGTTACTAATGATGTGTTGCACCCACCTTGATGATACATTCCGTAGAAGGGTTCTGTGATTACAGTTGTGGTAGATCAATAATGCCTTCTCCATTAGAATGCCATAGCCTTGATTTCCTCATTTTCCTAATAGGGGTCTGACAGAGATAAGATCACCTAACACGACCTCAGAGAAGAGTATGTCTGAGCTCTTCATTTCCTCCTTCTTAGAGTCTGACATTGATATTACAGAAATCTCGTCCAAGTGTAAGGGAAATAAACACCCAGATGAAAAGCCATCTGTCAAGTCTTAGTGCAAATATAAACATAGGTAAGAAAGGAAAACATTTGATTTAACTCTTAGAAAGAAGCTATGGCTGTATTGCCTGACAAGAACATTCAGCATTCCATAATTAAAATAATATATGATTCTTCAGGCCATAACGACAAGTTAGACATGCAGTTATTGCAACAGTTAAATATTCAGTAAGAGGATAGCAGAGATGACAGGAAAAGGAATTTTCTGTCTAAGATGAACTTTAAAAATATTAATAGCCTTGTTATGCGGTATTTGTGCTACTAGCTGCTAAGGTGTGATCATTTGCCTTTTTAAAATTTTGTACATCTATATCTTCATTTAGAAAGTGACAAACAAGGGTAGAAACATGGAAGAGCTCTCTTCTGATATTCTGTACCTTATGAAAAAGATGTAAGTGTTTAAAAGCATGTGTGTGTGTATATTTAACACATTCGCAAAATGATATAGAATCATAGAATCATAGAATCCTTAAGGTTGGAAAGGACCTTTAGAGATCATCTAGTCCAACATCCCTGCACACGTAGGGTCACCTAGAGCACGTGGCACAGGATTGGGTCCAAGCAGGTTTTTGAAGATCTCCAGAGAAGCAGATGCCACAACATCTCTAGGCAACCTGTTCCAGTGCTCTGTCACCCTCACTATAGAATCAAAAAATCACAGGTTGGAAAGTTTCAGAATAGGTTTATAGTATAGTGTATGGGCTTATTATGCTTGGCTGTATCAAAACATAGTAAAGTACTGCTCGGAATGCTTTGTCTATATTTATAATAAAACCGTTCCCATTTCATGTAAAGTTTCTTTAAGGGAATTCTAATTACAGTGAATAAGGAAGTAAAATGTTAAGGTATGGGTATTTTAATCAAGTTTACAAAGTATTTCAACTCGTATAAGGTATTGCAACTCTTACAAGGTATTGCAACTCTTGTGGAATTTTTTTCTTACTCTGTGTTGAATATGCATACAAATGAATTACAGAAGGTATTTTAACCTTACATTGTACATTGAATGTTTTTTTTTTTTTTGCTTATTATAAATGAAACTATACACAGTCAAGATAAACATACTTTGGTAAACAATGCAGGTAAGTAACAAACTGAAACTTCAGGAAATTTAGAAAATGCTTGAGCAAGTACTCAAGAAATAGAGAATTGTCTTATCTTCTTCAGCTTGTAGCACATCTAAGTTACCTAGTTGAGGCATAAGTGCTCTATGCACAGTCATTTGAGGGGCAGCTATGCTGGCTACTTCACTACAGTCCAGAAAATTTTCCACTCCGTGTAAAAGATCTTTTTTCAAATATAATAGCAGTTTTCAGTGTCAAAGTTTGTAGTCTAAGACCCTGATTCTAAAAACAGTTCTGCCTATGTATAAGTATTTGAGCATTCTGCTTTGATTCAGCAAGACAACTCTCATATGAAAGAAAACACGTATTTGAAGGATCAGGGCCTCAGATAATAACAGAACTGGACCTATATGTTTCTTCATTCTTAAATATATTGCATTAATTCTCTGATATTGGACTTAGTGCTACCATCAGTTTTATACTGCACATTCAAAGACAGCTACCTAATGTTTTATCAAGATGAGGAGTTTTAAAAATAATTTTTACATGTCAAAATGTTTATTTCACCTTGTTGAAGATGTGCATTTGGAAAAGAAAATATATGTCTTTTTAAATTGCGGAGAACGCTTGCTGTTTCCAGCACATGTTCATGCATACAGATGATGAGAAGTGATGTGACATTTCAAAGCAATGAGGCATCAGGGATAATATGAAGGATTTGTAAAGAATAGATTTCTTAAATCTTTAAACAGAAGTCTAAGTAACTCAGAAACATTTGACCAAAAATTGTTCAGCTGTGGAATTCATTTACATATTTAACTTAGGTCTAATAACAGCTGCTGTTATTAGACTGTTAGAAAAAGATAGTAAATGTTGAAATGAAGATCCTTTTACAGATCTATTATAAAAATTCTTCCATTAAATTTTATTTCTCTGTACCTCTTCAAAAACATGGCTTTTATACAATAGCACAAACTTTCTCTCCAAAATGGTTCTTTGAATTTACTTTTTCACAAAAGTCATTAAAAGCATACTAAAATTTAAAACAATATTTTCACAAAGAGCAAACACTCAGCTCAGATCAAGGCCAATGTATACCTAAAGCAATGTAAGCTTGTATGCTTCTGACATTCTGAGAAAAATGCAAAGAAAAAGTTACAGTTACTGGTTTATTTATTATTCATTATTAATGAATGATCATTTATATGCTATCATTATATTTACAGTTGTATAATAACAAACAATATATTTTAATATAATCATTATAATGACTATAGTGCTGAGTTTGACTGTTAGCATAAAATGCTCTAGCCTTCTGTTCTCACTGCAACAGAAGTTTCACATTTTTTAGTACTGGAGGTTTGCGAGTTACTGAAAAAAAGGGTAAAAAATATTTAGGCAGAGCGGGGTTTAAATCTGGAACCTGGTTAGGTGAGATAAAGCAAAATTTTAGATAAATCAGTTATATTGTTTTAAATGATAAACAATAAATCAAAGAGTTAACATTGTAAATGACCTATTTCCATAATCACTACTCTCTTTAAATATTAAAGGAAAGCAAAGTTAGAGTTTTGGATCTCAAAATGCTTTAAAATTAAAAGATGAATAAAGTAATGTGGATTTGTACAAGTTTAGAATCTAGAAGCATTCTGAAATACTATTTCATACAAATCTTAAATTTCAATGAGAGTACATATAAGCATATTTCAGTTCAACTCTTCTCTGTGTAAAAATCCTGTTTTATGTATGTCCTGTAACCTTCTTTCAGTGTAATTCTAGATGTTTTGCTAAAACAGTTTCTTCTTTGAGATTTGAATCCAATACTTTAAAAGATTGTCCTGTACTTACCTGCAGTATAAACTTTAGCCATATATTTAAAGTCAGCCCAACATCTTAAATATGTCTTTGGCTTTTAGGAATTTCCAGGATTTTAATTTGATTTTGAATCCTATTTGATGTCCAATACCTCAGTTTTCACTTCTGGTGAATACTATGTCTACGTACTTGAAACAGCCTAGCATCTAAAACAGATCCACTATAAAACCTCACAGTATAATACATATGCTTACATGTGATTTTTTGAGGCCATAGGTTACCCTTAGCAAACCTTTTCTACTTATCTCCGAAAGATGATTATTTCCAATTCTCAATTATTAAGAAGAAAAAAGGATTCATCAGCTATAGTTTACCTGAAACAGACTGTTCTACTGTGTTGCTCTAAGATATTTTCTCCATATAATACTACAAACCTATCTGGTGCTAAGTAGGACCTTTAATAGAGAAAAGAAGACACAGTAATCTTAAGAAGGATAATGCATAAATAAGAAATAGGTCTTTTAATTAATGTTCTAACATGAGATCAGGACTGTTTTAGGTCCTAAAAGACAGGAGAAACATATTTAGTTAGATATATTTTGGCTCATTTCTATTGTGGCAATGTGTACAATAAATAGTTGGCCCTAACAGAAGGTGGTCAAAGAGGTTGGATCATATGGTATCATTTGGATGGATAAAGAGGTTGTATAATTTTACAGAACCTAAGATGACGTCTCTGCATGTAGTTAAGTCATTTATATTAGATGAATCAAAGTGCAGCAAAAATAATCAAAATAAATTATGACCATTTATACAGAGATTCTTTTTTCACAAATACCTGTGAGCATTCCTAATCTCTCACCATTTGTTGTCTCCCAGGGCTGAGCAATTCAGAGGGGACAGCATAAAGAAGTA
>JAUBNY010000001.1:10745870-10760064 GCA_032275445.1 Crypturellus soui
GATGCTCCAGATGAAAAGGATGTCTCAATACAAGTTGCTTATCAGGATGTTTTAGTACTCCTAGAACATGTTTAAGAACACTGGAACAATAGAACATAGTCAACATTGCAGAACAGGAAAACGGGAGGGGGAAACATCCGAGGGGCTAAGGTATAAAAACGCCGTGTATCATATGTTCGGGGTCCATGGCGAAACCTCTGCGAGGGATGAGCCCGGACCCCAGCTAGCTGGTAATAGTTATTATCTTTCTACTATGTTGTCCTGATATTAAACGCTGCTTACAATCAATGGTGCATACCTCTCTCGATCAGTTCGAAAAACAGACACAACAATGGAATAAGTAAAGGAAGGAAAAAGGGATTTTCTTCTCATGAAGAAATATGAACGTATTCAGGGGACTGACACTCCAAAAAACTCCAACGTATCTCCATCAAATCTTCATAGAAGTTGCACTTCTAGGACTAGAATAAGTTAGGTAAGGTCCTATACCCCAGACTCTGTCCTTGGTAGGAGGAACGACTGGCAGAATTACAGAGAACTGAAGGTTGCAGAGTGATACTTTTACCAAAAGTCTTACTTTTACGTTTTCCAAAAGTCCACAGATTACTGACTTCCTGAGCCAAGTTTGTTTTCTAGACCATTAAACCTACAGTTTCCTCTTTTGAACACTGTTCAGTATAGCTGTGAGAAGTCTCTAACTCACCATACACAGTCCCTCTCACTGTGTTTCCAGACTTCAGACCTTATCTGGAGCTTCTGACGGGGATTCTGATGACCCAGGTCAAATAACTGAGCAGGACAAGAAATCCATCTACACAAACAGGAATATGATAACTGTTCACTATCTATGGCCAACTGCTAAACATCACAGCACATTCCCTAACTCATTCCAACCGAATCCCCCTTCCCTCCAGCAACTCTCTCTGGCATTGCTGCCTTTGCTTAGGGACCTTATGTATCTTACTTAGGTTGCTTACTCTTGAAGCCAGAAACTTCTCCCACATGACTCTGTAGTCACACCCTCAGAGAGGGTTGATATTTCTAAACGGGAATACATTGATATATTTCCTTTCAGGTAGAGGAATCAATGAAAAATACATGTATCTGGCCAAAAGAAAAAAAAAAAAAAAAAGTGAACATATCCTTGGTGATTGTGTGGTAACATCTAGCTATTCAACACTTCACTAGTAATCTCAAAGAGCAAACAAGGGAATCGCTGAACACTGAAAATAAGATTTAATTCACCTTAAAGGTGGCAAGATTATTTGTAGGCTAAATATTTTAATCCTGCTAAAAGTGAGAAATAACAAAGGAACTAAGAAAGGAAGAATTTTGACCTTGAGTACACGCTAGCATGACAGATAAGAAATGCATTCAGCAGTTCTAAGATTATCTTAGACTGTGGAGATTTTGCTCCTAGGGAGTCTGAGAACCACAGCTCTATTCCTTGATGTATTGTACCAAATCACTTTTTATTTCACAGTTCATTATCAAGAAACATTAGCTTCTGTAAGAATGAAACTAAATTTCCATGGAAGCTTATTTTATATACATTTTTCCAAATTTGTGCAAGACTAAGATAATTCAGATGAAAAAAAAATCAGGTGTTATCTATACCTTTGTGTATTTTAGCTGCAGATTTCAAAGAAAATTAAAACAAAAGAAACAACCAGAGGCATAAAAAGAAAGGGAAGAGCCTGCTGTCAGAGCCTGGCACATTCAGATAGTTTTGCTGGTTTAATATAAAGCAATAAACATCAACAGCCGAATAAAAAATATTTCAGTAAGTAGTCTCATTGATTTTAATGACAGTACTTATGGATACGAGTGCTACTGTATGTGACAAATGCTGGAATCAGTATCAGCTGATAAATGTAATTCCTGTATAATCAAACATCATGCACATAGAGATATAAGTTTTACAGTTTTTACAACTTACTTGTCATTCACCATCCAAATGCAAGCTTTCAAAGAGTTCTCTATGATTATTACCTGATAGAGTTCCAGAGAAATTCTCAGTTTGAGCACCTATTTCAGCCTACATAGGCTTTCTGAGCTGCAGAGAAATAAGGAAAGGTGAAAAAGTAATATTAGATACAGTGTTGGTATCCAAGAAAGCTACACAGGGTAGAGTGAGAGCACCTGCCTAACCACTCTTCCCGAGTTTAAAAAATGGTTTTAGCTATTTTTATGATAACACTGTGTGGTATTATATAGTATGATATAGTACTTCTTGGCTTCCTCACAGAAGGAATTGCGATATGTGTATGTGATCCTAGTTAAAAAGTAGAAAGGCCTTAAAAGAAAAAAAGATAAAAATACATAATTTAGAACTGAAACATTTTTCTTTGGAATTGTACAGTATACAAAAGGCACACGATCTCTAAACAACAAACCCTTTTTTTCTCATTTCCAGATGAAGAATTTTAGATTATTTTGCAACACTACCCCCTCTGTGACAGTATCGTCTAATGTAAAGATGAAATATTGAAAATTATGTTAGATAATTAATTTCATGTCATGGAAGAAGACTAGACACTGGCATATCTGCAGAGAGTAAGAAACTGTCTCCGCTTTTTAGACTGAAGCAGCATGAGACAGAAAGACAGCATGAGATGTGTGTATACTCTTTAAAAGTTTCATGTGGTGTATAATGCATTATACTAATAAATAAAAAGAGATATTGTTTTGTCCAGCAGAAAGAACACACACAATTAAGGCAACCAGCAGTTAGCATATCTTGCTTAACGTTTTTAAAAATAACAGCAACAAGAGCAGCATCTTGGGAATAGGGTCTTCCTTTACCTCCGTGTATTCTGAAAAGGGGAAAATAGAAGTTTTGTTTTGAATTCTGAGAACAGGTAAGTGATAATACCCAGTATACAAACGCAGCATCGGAAGTGGGCATTCATACCACAGTAACCTTTGGCACCCCTTCAAAAGTGCAGAACAGATACTGTAGACAAACAGCTGCGCAACTTCTCTCTGTGCTCAGATTAGTCATCTCAGTCAATAATGCAAATATAACATATCACGCAGAGAGTTGCCATGGGAAAGTGGAAATATTCCAGGGTTAAGCACTTTTTCTTCCTCAAGGACCCAAGTTAAAATGCTGGTTTTGACACCAATTTTCTGTAGGACTGCAGGCTATTCACTTACCTTCTCTGCTCTGACTTTAATATCTGTGAAAGAAAGGATAATACTGACTCACCTACCTCAAAGGCAAACTAAAGATTAATTAGTTTGTGCTTGTATAGAGCTTTGAAAATGTCAAGGCTATATAACTATTGTTAAATAAATGGTAGAGACTCAGATTGGAGCAGAACTTCAAGAGGGATATCTTTAACAGCATCCAGAAAAGATTTCTTACATTACTTAGAGGTAGTTAGCAGGAAGGCACAGAGATGTTTCACAGAAGCAATTCTTCAGAGATTTTAAAAGGGAATGAGAGACCAGGTACAGACTGTAAAATTTCCAAGTTTTTAGTTTTCAGGGCAATATATTACCTCCATTTCATTGAGGTAATATTCAAATACTCTAGTGTAATACATATGAAAAGATTCTGCCTGCCTGAATGGAAAAAGAAAAGACTATAAAAACAAACAAATGAACAAACAAACAACAACAAAAAACTTTACTTATAGCCCAGGCAGCCTAAGGGTATGGAGCCAATCTAGCTGAATTTACTTCAATTCTCTGTTATATAATGCTGAACAACCTTATGAGGCATGGATTTCTCACACGCTACTGCAGTAATGTGTCCTGATCTTTGAGGCTGTGATGCACTTTTTCAAATAAGGGGCATTATTTAGAATCAGTGTGGGAAGACCCTACTTGCCATCCCATCAGCATTCCGGTGATACAAAAATGGAACTTTCTCATTCTCTACTCAAAACTCTCCTAAATTCTCTGTTAATCCCTCCTTAAGCCAGCACTGGTCGTTTGATCTATTTGAGCCTTCCCATTATCTAAATTTACAAGTCTCATACTATTTAAACTTGCTAGTACAGAACGATCAGTCTTTTTAAGCCTTTTCTATCCAACCAGATTTTTCTATCCAACCTTTTCTATCCAGCCAGTTCCTAAAATTCTGTTATTTAGAAATACACATTCACTGGATCAGGACTCACAAACCATTTCATCACTGCATCAGTAACAAAAATCTTTCCTTTGCAAACCAGTTAGAGACTAAAGATCTTACTGCTATTTTAATCTGTTTTTAAAAGTATAAACATATTTTCCTGACACCAAAAAAATGCCACGTAAAATTACAATACTACAAAGATATTTTAAAGGCAAAAGCGAAAGAGGAAAATGAGTGTTCAGGAACTACACCATAAAAGTTCTTTTGGGGAACCACTGGTAAGATTACTCAAAGAAGATGAAGAAAGAATAAAGGAATAATACAAGTTCTTCAAAAATTAAAGACAAGTAACCAAGCACTACTTTTCCTATTGTAGTTGTTACTTATGAAATTCTGTAATCTCAGTAGCAATATGATAAATTACAAGCTGCCTTATGTGGAAAGTCGTTTTAGAGGGGTATCATCTTTTCTAAATAATCCAAGCAACTATCTTGCATTTCAAACTCATCTGTATATAAATTATAGAATTTATATACATATATGACATATATATATGTCATTTGTATATAAGCTCTTCAAAAGAAGTATGCCTGTAGACTTACAAAATAAAGAGAGAAAAATCTACTTGTTTTATTAGTCTCACCTGAGAAGAGGTTTAAAGATATATGGATTAACCCTTTTTATCTAGTTCTTCAATCCACTATTCTTTATAAACTCACATGGCATTTGCAGATTGATATTGAAGTCCTGCACATCCACAAGTTTCCAGAGCTAAAGCCTCACCAAGGGCAAAATCATCAGCAACACATATCTAGGATTGTCAGGAAAGCTGAATAATAGCATGGCAAAAGTGTGAAAATAATAAATCAATTAGGCACAATATCATATGCTTTCCCCAGATTTTACACAGCCATCATTCTAAACACTGCAATCTCCCCACGATTATCTTCTCAGGTTGGACTCCTCCTGAGTACCCTGAATACTTGATTTATTTGCACTATTAATTTATCCACCCATCTGCGATCTTTTAGCTATTTAATTGATTGCTTTTAATTGATTGAGCCATCTGTGGTATCTTAGTCATTTAATTGATTGTTTTTATTGATCTATACATTTTACAGCCCTATTCCACCTAGGTGGACCAAAAGCTACTGGCTGATGTCCTTTTACTCCCCTTAATTCTTAATACGTTGCATATGCAGTGTCGCCTCTCTTCCTTACTCAAGAGCAGGGGAGGAAATTAAATGCCTGAAGTCTTGTCTTGCTCTGGCCTGGCATTGCCAGATATTGCCTTGCACAGACCCGCTGATATAAGTGCCACTTTTCTTTGGTTGAGAGCTGGGTATTAGGCTACTTTTTCACTTCCTAGAAATGAGGCTTTATCCAAACAAAAAAAGAACAAAAATGAATTAATAATAAAAAAGTATTATGAATAACAACAAGTTATTCCAACTGCAAGCCAGCAGGGTTGCAAATCTCATATTTATTCAGATCTGTAGTGCAAATGAATTCCAAATCACAAGATCTTTGTTAAGAAAGTTTTGTCCCAGCAATTAAGTACCACTGAGAAGCAACGTGTCCCTACTGATTTTAGCTCTTACCCGATAGAGATATGACTACCAAGAGTGTAATAATGGTATTCAGAATCATAAATGGTGTAAAGAGAATCTTTTTTACTTAATAAGCCTTTGAATGCAGGACTAAAGGCATAGGAGATTATACCTGATAAAGGAAATTTTATGTAAAAGTATAATTTTATGTAAAATTATGTTAAATATATGTAAATTATATGAGTGTCTTATTCTGGCTGGGAACACATATGTAATCTATACAAAGTGACAGCTCTGGTAGTAGGAGACAAGGAATCTGCAGGGACTAGGAAGAGACTTGATCGTACCCTCTAATGAGAAAATATTTGATGTAGTTTGCACAGTAACCTGGATATCTAAGCATATTGACCAGGTAAGCTAATCCAGCAGTTAGCAAAGTAATGGAGAAAGAGCTATGAAGAAGAAGGATTAGGTATTAGAAATCTTTCACCTGCTCTGCATGGTGATTGGATCCTCAGCTCCAGAAGGCCATCATGCAACACAAACAGAGCAATGAGACAGGGTCATAAAGAAGGACATTAATCCCCAAAGGAAGAGAAAATAAACAATGCAATGTAGGAGGAAGAAATCATGGAAACATAGTGGAAGTTAGTCATAATTGGAAAACCTGCCTGAACATTTCAAAACCAAGAAAGTGTGGAAGGAAAAATAATAGAAATTTTATAGTGAGAGTGCAGAGGTGAAGTAGACGGTAAGAGTTATCATTGTGCACCTGACTCATTGCTCTGTAACATACCTCTGACTCCAAAAAATATGGGAAATCCATAACCTGACGAGGGGAAAGAAGAATTCTTAGTTTTCTAGATGCTAGCTATGCCTGCAAGTTCTTTATCTCAGAGAACAGTGTTTTATGTTTTGATATTTACTTCAGTACCTCTTTCTATATTGTACCATTACCGTCCAGGCCTTAATGATATCCCATGTCAATGCATTCCACAGATGAGCCGCAGATGAGTTTGACACAATTTGTTTTAGCTCCAAATGGTCTGTACTTCATAAATAGAAATTTCAAATCTACCTGTTTTATAACATATATATTTACTACTTCTCTCTAAGCACATCTCTTTTCATCTCTGTCCTTAAGAGGCCCTAGCCAGACTTTAATATTTTTGTCTTGATCACACAAATCTACCACCACCATAATAGTTCAAAGTGCAAAGTATGCTTTCTGACACTACCCAACAACAGGTGCCAAAATCAAAAAACTCTAAGAAAACAAGATACTTCATACTGTACAGTTTTCTCTTTGGAGAAACAAAGGAAAAAGTGAGGTCAGTGATCTGAGCTAGTCGCATCATATCTTTTAGCTTTATCTACCAGAAGATACTAAAACTCTACACTGGTGGGCAGAGGAAACAGCCAATTAAAAACAATTAAGAAAAAAAATGAAAAATAAAAACAAAGACCAATCCACATCAAATTTGACCATTTTATAATCTTCCTATCCTGGCTCTGCCTATACCACAGTCTGCAAAATATCTCTAGTTCAGTGAACTTCACCTTTTATGATAATGAACTACAACAAATCCCATCTGTCCTAGCAGCACATGATAGCTCAGTCATTCTGTATAGGATTCAATCCCTGATTTGGCTACCAAGTGTCACAGGACATTACTGGGAAGGCAAGAGGGATAGATCATGCCAGATGTCGTACAGGTCTAACACATCGCAGGAGATGAAAAAAATGAACCAAACTAATCAAGTTGTTCACAGGTCCACTGGAAAAAAAAAAAAAAAGCTCCCTGCAAGCATCTAGCTGCCACAGCTGCCTGGATAATTGCTTCTGCTTCTGGTGATGTAGTTTCTTTGCTACAGGTCCTGCATGAGATCTGACACCAGCAGTGTTCCACGAAGTGGCTCACCCACAGGTTGCCCTTCAAGTGCTTAGCAAACAAGAGCATCCAGGCATTCAACATGTACCTGTACATCCAACTTGGCTGTGGTAGGCCTGCAATAGGCCATCAAGGCTTACTTGGTATTCAGGATAGTGGCCTGTGCACCATTCCCACCAAGAAATTGACCATCTTGATTAAGGACATCTATCTGACTTGCCTCTTCCCTAGGGAAATGTTTTTCACATCTACAGTGTGGTTTCCTGACAGCTGGAAAAATACAGTGCAGCTATAATCATTCATATTAGTGTGTCTTAAGCAGATCTATAGGACCTTGCCTTCTTGCAGATCCTGAATCTTGTCTTAAGGTTGCCGAAGATTTGCATCAAGTATAGCTGGAGCTAAATTCTGTGGCTATGTCCTCAACTATCACACAAGCTGAGGTGTGAAAACAAGCTTATGCCCACCCTCAATAGACAGCAGCTTGTTGCAGCTGCTTCTATTGATGATTCAGTGGTAAAATGACATCTGACACAAAGGAGTCCCAGGTGTGAATCCTGGTTTAAGCAAAACACGTTTCTCAGTTAACAATTTATTAATAAACAAATGTACTATCTCTCTCCTTGAAATACTCAGCAAAAAAAAAAAAAAGAGAGAGAGAAAAAAACATTTCTTGGTAGCCCTTCTTGTTTGCATCACTTTCCTTGATGCAGATACAAAATAATTTTTTAAAACATAACCATTTGGATACATAATTTTTACACAGCTTTGGTGACTCAGTTTTCTCACAAACTATCCTCTGTTTTTCAGTTTCTAAATTACATCTCCAACTTACACACCAAAAAAAGTCCTTTGGATGGTGTATCAGAACTCATCACTTCAGCTGATGAATGGGTTAATGAATATAGGAAGAAAGCACTTTAGGGGAGTGGGTAATACTTAACACAGACTGCTAACAGTCTAGTAATATCTTGTCTGTATTAGAGACTGAGCACCATTTAAATAAAAGCTTCTGAGGAGAGCAGTTGCTTGCAATGAAAAGGTGGACATTTTTAGAGAAGAATGATGTCAGAGACAGATAGCAAAAGCACACATTTTTCTTGTTGTCTTCAAGGACAATTTATCAATCTCATATAAACTTCATCTGATTTTTCTTGCAGAGAAAAGACCATATTTAGTGACAATTAAATCCCCAACAAAGCTTTAACTTGTCTTTGTTGCAAATAAAATTGCAATTCTGTCCTTCATTCTTATTCAGCAGATCTATCTGCTCAGCTTACATCTATGCTTCCCAAAAGCAATTTTTCTTTTCATTTTGTGATCAGTTAAATTTCTTGACAAGACATACATTTTCATAAGGGAACACAATGGTGCATTTAAATATATTTTTGTCTGAAAATACCTGAAGTTGGCTTTTCTTATAATACACCAATTTCCAAAGCTATCAACTAGAAACTGAATGTCAGCTCAGAGATTAATGATACATATGTTGCAAAATAACAATAATATATATTTTTAATTCCTCTTTAGAGAGATGTGATTAAAATTCCACAGGCACTTCAAGCAGAAATTGGGTTTCTATTTTCTTTAACTTTACTCCCACTTACTGCATAAAGTATATATCTCAAGCAGGTTTGCTATACATCTTCCTCCTTTTTTTTCTCTCCCTGCTTCTGTTGTGACTTATGCTGTCAAGATCCTATAGCCACATACTTTATTATTGTGTATTTCAAATAATACAGTTTATTTTTATTCCTGCCCCCTAGGCTTTATAAGATGAAATCAGGAGTGAATATTACTTTAAAGAAGGGAAATCATTTACATCTGAAGCTATGTAGTGGAAATGTTACAGTAGATGCCTTGGAATGATTAGATTGTTTCAAAGCTTCCCTGTGACTTTAACTGGTTGATTATGCCCATGGCATTCCTACTGATAATGATGCTGTGTTTTTTAAGCAGCAAGTAACTTAAGGATAGACTGGGTACATTAACTTTGCCATTTCAATTTACTTATTTTTTTGTATTTAAATTTGGCTGCATGCTTTTCCTAGAAACATGTATACTATTCATGTGCTGGGCATTTCATAGATCTGCCAAGACACTAAAATGATTTTGGCAGCAAAATGACTTTTTAGAGCAGATGATAGCCCTCTGAGCTTCTGCTCCCCACAAGACACCATCAAGCAAGCAGAAAGTCAAGGCGACTTGTGAGGAAAAATATAAGGAGAGATCTCAGTACCAGGATAAAATGTTGATCAGTCTGTGGGACTTGTCACCACTTGACAGTATGGCAACTTGTCATTTTACAAAGTCACCCAGTCACTCTCTGTAGTAAAGAATTTCCCCTCTTCAGAGAACACTTCTCATACTTCCATATGGCTTCATTGCTCCTTCTGGGAAATATAGCAGGTGGACAGCAGCACAGAAACCTATTTCCTCTCTCCTGTAGGTGAATTTCCCCAAAGTACAGTATGTTTGCTTTGCTTTGTCCTGCATTTCTTCTCGGTGCCCACGAGCTTTGGGATTTAGCTCCTTAGTCATCCCTGTTCTTTTACATTGTTAAGAGACAGTAACCTTTTACTTCTGTAATTCTACACTGGTTTTATTTCTATTTATAGCACTCCTTTTATAACTTTCTTCATTTGCAGCACCCACACAGACATCTCTTCTCTTGTAGTCAGCATGAGGCAAATAATAATCTACTGTTATATATTTCCTATTCAGGTGAAACTATATATATATATTTTTTTTAGTTTGGGGAGAAAAAAGTACATAACTGTGTTCAGTTTTATAATCAAAAAAAAAAAAAGCCCTGATAATATAATATGATTGGAACTCAGAAAGGCTGACATGAATTTTTCTACGACCAAATGAAAACATCAAAACAAAGTTTTTGGGGTGATACTCTGTATCGCAAATTAATTAAATGCATGATAATATCTTTGATTGTCTAGTCATATATTCTACTTCAAACATCACAAGAGGAATGAAGAAATACTCAGTAGGTAAATATTTAGCAATAGACTCATCAGCAAAAATCTTTCTAGTGAGTTTACTACTGTTGACCTTAGATTTAACAAAGCTAATTCTATTTGCTTTTTATGTGTATATGAGAAGAATCGATAGAGCATGACTGATACATTAAAACATGAAGTTAGCAGTTGTGGAATGACTTTTCCTCTGACATCCTCTCTCTTTAGTTGCAGAGAGAATTGAAGTGACTACTTTACACTAGGTAGCTTCTTTATCTCATAAGTTAGGTGACACATATCACACCCCAAATTACTACAAACCTATAAGCCTAGGAGAGAATACACTATTATAATTATGACACTTATGTGCAAAATTCATCAAAACACACAAAATTGGAAGTTCCTGTGCATTAAAGAGAAAGGGCACGCATTTGTAAAGCATTTTCCATAAAGCTTTTATAAGAAATCTTTATAACTTAAACCTTGTAGGATCTGTTCTGCAGATACAATTCTGGAATTAAAATCCTTAATTTTACATGAACTGCAGTTGATTAACTAGTCATTAGTTTTAAGTATAGATGTGAAGATATTCTTGATTTCAGGGCTAGTAATACAAAATCATTTACACACACAACTCCAAAGTGGAACTACAGGAATAAAATAAGCACTCTCAGTCTCAGTCTCAAAGAGTCAAACTCTGTCATTCTCACTTAATTTAAGTTTAGTCTTAAGTTAGATGCAGTAAATCAGTATCATTTGGAGAGCTTTTTGTAAGGTTATTATCAGATAAATCCTGGGAGATGGGCAGTGGCAATAATTTCCACTGTTTTCGATCAAATAGGTATCAATGCCCATCTGGGAGCAGAATTTTAGGGAATGTGAAAAAGTCATAATAGAAGATGCATGATATTTAATAAAATAAATGAGTTCATCATAAGTATAGCATATTATCTAGATACATATTGATGACAGCATTTTAAAAATATATCCTATGTGCTATATGTTGGAAAAACTTTTGAAAAGTGTTTCTAGCTAGTAGATAAATGAGTCCTTGTAGTCTATCAAACATGCTTGCTTCCTCTGTTTACCTATTAAGATCTTTGCATGTTTATAGTGATTCATAGATTTGCATAGATTTGAATAGGAATGGAAGTGTGATATGCCATGGATTTTGACTACAAAACAGAAGGCCTGTTATATTAAGAATGAATTGCTGCTAGACTGTGACTGTATATAAGTGATGGGTGTGCTCCTTCCCCAGCCCAACCTGATTTTCACACATAGTATTATTCAAGTGTTATCTGTGGTGATCAGATAACCACATTATCTGATCCTAATAGTTGCCTCCCTGATTTCTTCCCCTACTCAGACATTAATCATCAATAACAGTCCTGATGGCTGCATTCTGATGGCCAGGATAAGGCTAATTGTGCATACACCTGCCAAAACGAAATAATGACTGTAAATCAATCATCCCATAAATATGGAGACAACTCAAGAACCCTTTGAGCTCTCCTTGCATCACAGTGGGCTGCATGCCAGGATGTCCCCTTGAGCAGGGATGCCTCTCAAGGATACTCCTCAGGATTGAGAGATCCTTGTCACAACAGCTTTGTGGTAAATGACTATAGCACACTCTCTTTTTGAAGAGAGAGTAAACTTGTAAACTTTACTGACCTAACTGCACAGAATTCTTTAGTCATAAACCATTGACCAGGTCTGGGACTAAGACTGGAACCAGTCGCACCCAGACTCCCCTCAGAAGGAATTTGGAAAGCAAAGGGGTCAAATCTGAACCTTGTGACTCAACAGGAGGATCTCCTTGATACTTCTGTGTATTTCTTGTACCCGATGCAGTAAATAATAAGTGAGCTTGCCATAGAATCTCATGAAACCATTGTCCATATCAATAAAACCTATTACTATTTCTTTCACGATAGTGAAGTGCATTGTGTCACTCAGTCACCCTCCCTCCCTGATTTACTGAAAAGAACAAGTCAGAATTGCTGCTAGAGCAGCACTTACTGTGCTATTACTTAGGTAACTTTTAAAATCTTTCAGGACAACTGAATTGAACTGGTTCTAATGCACATCATTTTCATGGCCAACATTCCCAATGAGAGGTTTATAAACTGATGCACTTATCTACATCTCAGTCTCCTGATTTTTTTTATTTTCTGAAATTACAGTAAATAATTACTTTCACTGTTTCAGAGTCTCAATTTTTTGCTGTTGTTTAAAACAAAATTTTACCCCTGATAATATGACAAACATTGTCAGTTAGTTCTGAAAGCCAGACTTCCTGCGGTTGAGGCATTCTCCTTGATTATGTATTATTAGTTTTCTTGACCATTTTCAAATGGTTTCTTACATTCTTTTTTTCTTCTCAGCAGAATTTGGATTTTTCAAGAAGTGAACAGAAAACTCATGTTTCAAAATTTCAGTTTCTGCTCAATACTTCAAATCTGTATTCTGGCCAAATAGATTAAATTGTGAGATGAATTTTATAATAGATTACATCATAGGCTTAAAAATACAGAAAACCCACCAACTTAAAAAGAAACAGGGAGGAGTATAAGGGCTTGAATACTATCAAGGGCTTGTGCAAGGTGAGATCTGTTGTACTAAAATGGAGGTACATACTTTATAAAGTAGGACATACAAAATAATCCCTTATTCAATTGAAGCAAAAGGAATTTAAGTTAAACCAGACCACCAGACTGACTCTTCCTGGCTACATAAAGATATTCAGACAACAAAATTACTCATATGAGTAAACACTGAAATATAAATAATTGTTCCATATTAAAAAAATCAGTGGCTATTTTAGAATGTAAATAGTAAGGATTTAACTACATTATCAACAAGTTAATATTTTTACATATACATGCTTTGTCTATTTGTTTGTGAAATATGAGGAAGGTGCAAATGATAATGAAATATAAAAGTTGTTTGTGTGTGTGATAACAGTTGTAAGTATCATTAGATATGATAACTGTTCAATGGATGAAAGATAATTTAGGATGAAAGATAATTTATGAGTTTTTTTCATTCTAGAGATACTTCTAGACTTTCACTCTTAGCTATCCACTCTGCACCTGGTGAAATTTATATGAAGAATTGTTGGGTTGGCAGATACATGCATACTATATGAAAACAGAGTAAAACAGAATAAAATTTGAAAGATGTTTTTCTTATACATACATTTAAATGTAAATCCATAAGCATTTCCTTAAATTCTAACACGGTTAACATTACATTTAAATAAACTCTTAAATTATAATGTTAGATTTGCAGAAATGTTTATGTCCTCAAGGAGAGGTTTTGAACTCTGTAAAATAAATTTAAAACTGGAATCATCCCAAAGATTTAACTGAATCAGCGTTTAACCAATAATTTTTTTTTTTGCAGATTGGTAAAATACCTACAAATCTGTTATCCTGGCTGTTGCTTGAGAAGAGATAATAAGGGAAGTAAACCTACAGAGGGACGATATTCATGGAAGAAAAATACTTCATGACTTTTTTACAGCTGAGTTTATGTTTCAAAGTACAAATTGTAATCAACCATATTATGTCTGAGAAAACTATGTGTAGTATAAGTGCTGATAAAAATTAGCCAACCTTTTTTAAAACTTCAGATACAATATTTGATTTGTATAATACATTGCAAGTTAAATCTGACTGTAGCATTCTG
>JAUBNY010000001.1:10763982-10782302 GCA_032275445.1 Crypturellus soui
CTTTCCTTTCCTTTCCTTTCCTTTCCTTTCCTTTCCTTTCCTTTCCTTTCCTTTCCTTTCCTTTCCTTTCCTTCTTTGACTTCTTCAACATAAACTGCTTTTTCTTCCATTCCCCAATGGTCTCACCTAATCACTGTTTCATCTTCAAGGTGTCTTTCCTAACAAATACTAGAGATGGCAATAGATAATTGGAAAGTTGACTTCAATGTCAGCAATGTGCCTTTTGCTCGTAGTGTCTGTTTTTGTCATTTCTTTTTATTTTTTTACTCTTGAGTGCTACTAAACCTCACAGCTGTTCCATTATGTGATATATTAGGCTGACAAACAATACTGCTGGTGGGCTGTTTCTTTTTAAGCTGCTAGCTTCAAGTGTGACTGCCACTCACAGAATGTTGTAGCAGAGTGAAATTCTTAAAAGCAGTAAAGATGATTAACTGCCTTCTTCTCCAGCAAATTAGTCAAAAGAAATCCTACAATGTTGCAGGTGGCAGGATAACATCTAGCTTCTGCTCTTGTGGATATGGTAGTGGTAATAGTGCTGGACTTGGCAAGTTTGATAGAGTTTGCTGTCAGTGGTCTCCTGTGCCAGTAGTGTGTTGGACTCCAAATAGTGCAGACTACATCAGCTGTTCAAAAAACTGCAGTACTGTACAGTTCTTGTCAATGACTTCTGTGAATTGCATACAGGAACATTTTGCTAGTGTGATATAGATCCCCTTTCAATTTCATTTACGCTTAGATTCCTAAACATAGGCATAAAGCACAAATCTAAGTTCAGTTACTCTTAAGTACCTAAAGCCTCATAGAATTCAAGCAACCAAATGCAGGCACTTGTTGTAGATCATAAAACAATTAGGCAAGAGACTTTTAAGCAACCAATCAATAGAAGAAATATCTAAACTGAATGTTTTGAGAGCAGATCAGAGTGACAAAGAACTGGAAGAGGTTGCCCAGAGAGATTGTGAGTCTCCTTTTCTGGAGATCTTCAAAACCTGCCTGAATGTGACCCTGAGCAACGTGTTCTAGGTCAATCTGCTTGAGCGTAGGGGTAGGACTAGATCTCCCAAACTCCCCTACAATCACAAACATTCTGTGATTCTGCATTCATGAGGAAACTTGATAATCTGTAATATAAAACAAAATCTTGATCTATGAATAATTAAGGATATCATTATTTTTATTCAATGGGCCTGAAAAATTAAATGAACCATTTACATTAAATGTAAGTAAGTCTTTAATTTCTTCAACTGTATTTGTCAGCTTAATCAAAAAGCATTGATTGATATAAAAACCTGAAACATGGTATAGAAAAAAAGATACTAGTAGGCTTTATAGCAGTTGTTGTATTTTATTTGCATAAATTATCTATTGATTATTACTATATATTCTATATACATGTTTTCACTAATGATGTTTTAATTTACTATACTTGAGATTGTGTTAACATGAATAAGATAGTATTATAGTAGACTTTTAATTGAGTTCAAGTTGGTTGACTGGAAATAAAGTGATATTCAATTAAATTTGAGTTTACAGCTAAGTAGCTATTATTTGAATAAACCTAATTGGCTTAACTTATTAAAAGTTAAATATCAAGACAAGTGAATGCAGAAATGGAAAGCAATTTAACTACTTGTGATGTTTGTACTCATTCTTGTAGTTTCTGTTTGTGCTGAATTTGCTGATAATATGAGAGAAAGAAAAAGAAAAAATAAGAAAAATATCTTAGCTGACAAATTATTTACGACAATAATATAAACCTGAACTAGATTCTGTAAAACATTCTTCTTTCACTGAAGTAAATGTTTCTTTAAGAGTGAACATACTAATATCTACAGAATAATGAAGATCATGATTTGAATCCTTGGTATTTTTTTCCGATCTGACAACTATTGCATATCATGAACAAAGTGAAGAAAATGTGTGAATTAGTGTTTCATATAAGTACTGGGTATATCACTAGAAGTTATAAAATTATACAGTATATAAAACATATACATATACAAAAAAAAATGTTTATATAAAACATATAAACAAAAAATGCCATACCATTAATCATCTGGTGTTCTTATAAAAGTTTTGAAAATCATCAGTGCTGAAGCATCATTTGAGATGAAAATATTTAAAAAAAATAATTTGTATAACCAGATTGCATAACTGTATGCTTTGCAAATTCTGCTTATATCTGTACAGTAAAAACTATCAGATCAGAATTACAGCCTTTTAACTCACTCTGTCCTAAAAAATTGTTCACTTCAAAACAGAGCAATGGAAAGAAATTAAAGCTCCTACTGCTTTATAAACCCATGGTATTATGTAGGTTCTGACTTTCAGAAAAGCACGTCCAGTCAGAGAAATCAGGAGATTAATTAGACACTCTTTGGTGTAACAGTCTTTAGAGAATGCAAATATACCGTATCATAAATTTTCATAGCTTGGCATTTGCCTTTTTACAAAATCACTATTTAATACAATGCTCATTTGTTTTGTATGTTAGCTGATAAATATCCCTGGAAGCTCCAAATATTATTTTTTTTTCTTCTGGTCTCATAGCTGACAGAGAAGAGTGGAAAGTGAATGGTTATTGGTGTTGAGGTTCATACTTCTGCTCCTATAAGGCTTAAACCACAAGATCCTACTCATTTTGAGGACAGTCTTTTAAATGCAGTGCTATTGAATTCACAAAAAGAATTCCAGTCATACTCCTGTGACAAAGATCAACACTACTTATTAAAGTGTAAGAAATGATCACTGGTGATATATTCACTGCAGAATAGGTAGCTCCATCTTTAAGTCCCACAATACTAGGAACGAATGGAAGAATCTCCCAAATTCTAAATATACAGTTTAAGGTTCCAGATTCATATGGTCATGTACACAGTCCTATACCTTCATGAATTCTGCAGCTTGGATGGAAATTGAGCTAAGTGTCTGTGGTCATGTCCTCACTATTGTCAAGATGCCTCTTTTAGCTTTAAAAGGTTTACCAAAACATTTCATAACTCTGCCCTTTAGCACCTAAATAAAAATGCAAGTAATGAGAGCCATTCTTTTTCCAGCTCTGATTTTAGTGCTAGCAGAATGTCTTAAATGGGGAAGAATCAATCAATGGGTGATTGATATTTCTCCTGCTGTGTACAGGGCAGCCAGGAGCCAGTGACATAGAAATCAAAATGACATTGGGAAGTGGTGGGACAGTGGAGAGGAGGGTGACTTGTCCCTTGCTACCCTGTCCCTGATTGACAAGTTAACCATGATGCAGCAATGTGCCCTCGTGGCCAGGAAGGCCAATGGGATCCTGGTTGCATCAGGAGGAGCATTGCCAGCAGGTCGAGGGAGGGGATCCTCTACCCTCCTCAGCTCTGGTGAGGCCGCTCCTGAAGTACTGAGTGCAGATCTGGGCTTCTCAATACAGGAAGAACATGGAGCTTCTAGAGACAGTCCAGTATAGGGCCACAAAGATGATTAAGGAACTGGAGCATCTATCATATGAGAACAAAGTGAGCTGAGCCTGTTTAGTCTGGAGAAGAGAAGATTGAGAGAAGATTTGATCAACATGTTCAAGTACCTGAGGGGAGAATGCAGGGAGGATGGGGCCAGGCTCTTCTCTGTGGTGGTCGGTGACAGGATGAGGGGTAATGGATGTAAGTTGAAACGCAGGAAGTACCACCTCCATGTGAGGAAGAACTTCTTTCCTATGAGGGTGGCAGAGCCCTGGAACAGGCTGCCCGGAGAGGCTGTGGAGTCTTTTTTTCTGGAGATCTTCCAAACCGCCTGGATGCCACCCTGTGCCACATGCTCTGGGTGTCCCTGCACCTCAGGGGGTTGGACTAGATGATCTCTAGAGGTCCCTTCCAACTTCAGCCATTCTGTGATTCTGTAACTTCTTTCTTTGTATTCAAAATTAAAGGTTTGAAGAAATTGCCATTTTTTATTTTCCATCTTAGAAATAATTTAAACTGTTTTGTCTGGTTATTTTCTTCTGCTACACAAGCCCATCTTATAAGTCTGTGAATAGGTTAAAATGGGTACATTTCTAATGTTATAATATTAATTGTTTCATAGTAAATTGTGAAGTTTTATTTAGAAGTAAGTGTTATGAAATCTGAACATATATTATAATCTCTTTATTACAACTAATATGATTAAATGATACAATAAATCACAAAATAATGAAAATATGGTTGTATGCTATAACAATACTGGTTGCAAAATTTCAAATTGTCATTGTAGTAAGTCTTCATAATACAAAGGAATGACTTAATTAAATCCTATCTGTAAGTGTAAAAGAGGAAAAGTATTTGGCCTTGAAGCTGAACAGATTAATCAATTTTGTTTTAGTTTGGCCTTAATGTGTAATTTGAGAATTGAGATAATGAAAATATTAAATGCTTTGTACTTCTAGCCTGAGAAGTTAAAAAATATCAGTGTTTCTGATATTTAAATACAAATTTGAAATTATCTTTCTTATTGATAGAAAATGTGTGGAAGGTCAATGCAGTTTGCAAATGGATTAACAATTATAGTACATTCTCTTTGCTTTTTTGTTCACAATTGAAACTTTTGCTTTTAGAATAAATCTTTAAATTTGTGTCTATCTTTTTTCTTTTTTTTCTTCTTTTTCTTCTTTTTCAACTAGATCCATACATTCATAAAGCTAAATTTTCTCTATGGTTTCTCTTTTGCAAAGAATCACAGTAACCTGACTTAAATTTGATGTTTAAATTCTGCTGCATTTTCATCTTATTTCTCAGACTTAACAATATAGTTCCCTACCTTTGGCGTGAAACTTGATCTGCCATTGTCAAAGTTAATGCAGAGTATTTATTATTTTTTCAGCACAACATAGTTACTAATATTCTTTTTTCTCAACACATCATGCTACCTTGCTGTTAAGAACTTCAAATTAAAATAAACCCCAATATACTTACAATGATATGTAAAAGAAAGAGTTTCCATGAATCTATGATTTACATATTCATAGAAAATGCAAATCATTCCCTTATCCATTAACACAAATACTTCTTTGTAATTCAAATCACTGCTTTTCATATTCAATTAAAAAATTAGTAACAGATGAAAATACAAATAATGAAGGGTTGTTTCTTTGAGACTATTAATGCTTTTGTCTGTAGAAATGATAAAAAAAATGTATGGCCATCAAAACTTGAGTTTTAAGACCTTCAAGCCTAGTTTTATTTCTAGACTTACTGGAGTTTATTTGCCAAATATGATCCTGAATGCCCCCAAATACAGGTCTGAAAAAAAAAAAAGAACAGACCAAAAAAAAAAGAAAAAAGAGAGGTTTTCCAGTAAGAAGTAAGTAAGTAAGAAGTGTCAAGAAGAACAATGAAGCACTGAAAATACTACTAGAGTTACCAATTAGAATACATTTTCAACATTTGCTGAAAAGTTAAAGACATAAAAAAACAATTTGGCCACTGTGAGATTTGCCAGCTTTGGAACAAAATACTTCTAATAAACAAATGTTTCTTGTTCAATGTCACATGCTAGTCATGCACCATACATGAAAATGCAGCTGGGATTGAAATCAAAATTGTCTGGCAAGAGCCCAAATCCATCTGATGTGTAATGAAGGTTACTGCTATTCTGCAAATCAGAATGTATTTCTGTGTAGAACAATGAAAGCAATTTAGGTTGACTTTTATGTATCAGCTAACCTTCAAAGTACAAATGATCCAAGGAATATTCACATTTCTGAAAAGATACACATACTCATCCTTACTTTTTCTTTTTTCCTGGTCATGGCTGTAGTCTTAAATTTCAAATTTGAATTTTGTTTCATCAGTTATGTTCTGTTCTAACAAAAGTTAAATTTAGCCTTTAGTTATCTTGACAACTGTCATTTTTTTTTGTAAGAGTCTACTGTCATAATCTTGCAATTTGCTTTTATCCACATAGTAGAGAACCAATGCATCTAGTTATCTGTGTCCAGTTTCTACTCCAAATGTTATTATAAGCAAAGCTTTTGAAAATAATAAGCACATGTGACAAAATTAAATTTTACTGAATTTCATTCAATTGATGTATTTAATATCCTACAGCTTAAAAAGAACTTTTCATACAGGTGATAGCTCATCTACTATCACAGAAGCAAACAGATTTCTAATGGCTATGCTGAATGGGACAAAATGTCCATCATCCATTTCCAAGGTGAGGTTCTCATTATCTGCTTCTGACCATGATGCAAAGAATCCATCTATTAGAAGTATCTTATCTTATTAATCAGGGAGCTGAGGGGTATTCCAGGTCTCTCAGTCCAACTTTCTACGTTTATAACATATTTTTCATAAGCATATTAAGTTTCAATACATAACTAGTTTGCTCTAGAGAAGCTATCAGTATGATGCTCTGAAATCTCTTAATCTGATGGTTAGAAGCCTTACTCTGCCATCCATTTCTGTCTCTGTTTATTTTCTGTATAGTAGTGAACATACAGCCAGCAGTCACCAAATATTGAAGGGTAGTCACTCACAGCGTGTCTTTGTAGTTCTTTTGATAGGAAAATACTGGACAGCTGTCAGAAATGTGACAGTATTGTCACTCAATAAGGTATCCTAATTTATAGGAGAAATGTCATTGTATTCATAGAACAAAATGCCTCTGATTTTCAAGTGTGAAATGCTAAAAACTTGAACTCCTAAAACCTCATATGTGCAGTCCCTTGCTGCACATGCTCATCTGCATGGAATTTCAGATCATATAGCTACTGTAAAAGCAGGTCACTGGATACCATTGTACATATCACAGCCAGGCTTTTGTTGCTTTGCACAGTTGAGAGTTGTATGGATGGAATGAAGCTACAGATACGTCTAAGTATATATATACCTCCTGTGCATTTGTGGTGAGGTCCTTTTCTTTAAAGAAAAGGACCTAAATCCACCAGACGAGAGATGCAAATGCTCCCAAATCCCTCAAGAAAATATGGAAAACACACTGCCACATTAATCTGACTTGACTAGTGGAGTTTAAAAAAAAAAAAAACACAGAGGTTTTTATTACAGCTGAAGTGTTTTCCTATTAACACCAAACAAGCTCCCATTCTTCCTCTCATCCCTGTCACTCAGAGTGAGACCAGGCCTCTACACGTGGCTTCTGGAACCTGCCTAGGGACTCCGATCCAGGAGTGCCCCTGGTTGGGTCTCATTTCTGGCAGTCTCTTACATTTTTTTCTCACCCATGCACCCACTTTTTGCTTTATACAGGAAAACGGCATTGTTTCTAATTTATCATATAGCTGCTATGGAAATTCAGTGGAATTAAATAAAATTCATGTAGCATCTAAAGTTATCTCCTTTTCCTGATTTCCTATTAACATAAGTGTAGGCATGAATGTGCTAATCCAAATGGCTTTAATTTGGATAGCGTCATGTTGTATGTATCAACTTGCTAAATAATTTTATACCTGAAATGATAGAGATATTAAAATAAACTTTCAATCCAGGAATAATAGTAAGCATTTCGTGCACTTTAGTGCATTAAATGTAAATGTGGTATTTCATCATGCTTTTAACTGAAAGGTGATTTTTATTTTTCATCCTATGTACATGTCGTGATTTCAACTACAAACAGAAAAATCGTTATGCCCATTTTTTTTTCTGGTTAATTAGTAAGCAGAAATTTTGAACAGTGGGCATTTTTATGTTCCTCATGAATACTTCTATCTCTAGTGCATGCTTATTTCTATTATCTTCCCCCAAATCTATGAGCCGAATGCAGCTTCATGCTGGGTTATTGACAGGATTAAAGGAGGCACACAGATAAAAGAAAACAATGTGCTTGGGGAAATAACATTTTTTGTCCATAAAATATAAATCACATATTCATAATTGGAATGTGCTTTGGGATTTCTCTACTTAATACACTACATAAATATCTATAGTGTTACTGTATTTCTTGAAATAGAATGAAAAGGAAAAATGACATTTTAAAAGAAGCATAAATTTATACTCTTGAATTTTATTTTATTTCTCCTGTGATATATGCTGTGGTATCACTCAGATACTGACCTTACCTCTCAAAGTTTGTATTACAAGAATTTCAGAAACTTTTTAAAGTATCATCATAGAGGTGGTAACACATTAGAGCTGAACAAAGAATTGGACAATTTTCAGCTTTTAAATGTCTTCTATCCACACAGCATACACCAAATCTCACCACAGAATGCTGCAACAGCTGATCAGTTAACAAGGTCTTACCAGAAACTTGACAAGCCCTTGCTAAACTCATTTTTTTTAAATTGATAAACAATAATAACCAAAATGTGGAAAGCAGTAATAGCAAGCAAAATATTATTTAAACAATAACAAATAATAACAGTTAGAAACATACATTTCACTCACACATGACTTGCCTACTCTCTACAACCCATGCAGCAAAGGCTGCAGAGGAAGTCATATGTGACTGACATGTAGCTACAGAATGACACTTGTGATGATTCAAATGACTGATAAGGACAGGTGTCCTGATGGCCACAGTCCAGATCAGGATACGAGTAACTTATTTTACCCCAGTTCCGCAGTGAAGAAAAGGCTCCAAAGGCTTCCTTCTAACTAGGCCTACTCGTGCCTGTTCCAGTCCTTAGAGTATCTTCCTCGAACTTAGTTTAGCTTTGTCATGTCAGTTTTTTTGGCAGACATCTCCCGGTCAGATCGTTAGATGGTTAGCCCACTAAAATATTACTTTTGACTATTTCATCTAGCAGTTATCTCCTTTATCAACTGCTTATGATTTCTTCCTAAGATTACTTCATGATAATAATGTCCAGGCATAGTTGTTTCCTTTTGCATATTACTTTAGGTTCAGTACTATCATTTAATCTGTAGGCAAATGTTGTTTACCTCATTTGTCCATTCATACTTCGTTACCCTTTATTACAGACAAAAGTTGTAAAGATTGCTACATGCACATTTGTCTTTGGCAAGATCATGGTGCCAAAGGAACGCTATGCAGACTACCTATCAGACTACCTATTTATTTCATTTCTCATACAAATATCTGATCATTTATTTGTTGGCATTTCTAACAGCTCTCATTAAAGTCAAAATTATCTTCCTTGAGCACCTAGTAATGGAATTATCACTCAAGCTAATATTGACTCAGTGACTTTTACACATGCCATTTGAAACAATCACTGGATAAAATATGAAAAGTAAATAAAGACAAAAACAAAAAAAAACAAAACAAGCAAACGAAAAACAGCCCTGATAGCAGCATCTTTATCCTGAACTGTTTTCTTCCTGAATTCTATAATCTGTGAACTACATCATTACTATTTTTATTCTTCCTTGTCTCCTGGGCAAGCTGTGCCCAGAGCTCCTGCAGAGCTCAGTAGCTCTGAGTGGTGGCTGCTCCTCCCCAGGCCAGAGCAGGTCACCTGCTGGGTACAGCACTGTCTGGAGTAGTGGGGAGTGTTGGTTTGTATGCGGCCAGATAGAGGGGGGAAATGAATCTGGATCTCACTTATTTTGGGGTAATGTTTTAACTAGCATAGCATAATGTACAAGCTCTGTACAACTATCACTGCTGCTCACTCCCTGCTGTGTTTTAGAAGAGCAGGTCTGTCTGAGCTTTCAGGGGAAAAAAAAAAAAAAAAAAAAGGCTTAGCTGTTTTCCTTTAAAAGAGGGATCAGAAGGAGGTGCAGCCGTTGGAAAAGTGAGCCACAAAGATGTAAAAAAGACTCCATCCTATCCTCAGCATGTCCCTGCTGAATGGCTATAAGTAGACTCTCTTTCAGCAGTATGTTTTCTCTGGGTGATGTACTGACATCTCTCACCTTTCCTATGTATTGTATAAGGATCTTGTGACTTCAACTCACTCTGAATTTCATCAGAGGGCCGATACTGCACATTTGCCATTCGAATCCTTATTACAGTACTTAACCAGCTAACATTAAGCACCCATCTCTTATGGTTCTTTTCCCTTCCTTTCTGTATCTTTTATTTAGAAAGTACATTTTTTAATGAATTTTGATTGCTACAGTTCTCCGCTGTTGCAAATATTTCTATATTTTCCTAAAAAATAAAATATGACTCTGAGTGACTTACTTATAACATAGTTGTAAAAAATGAGCTTCAGTAGAAACGTGATATTATGGCCTGTTTGGCCCAAAGGGAATTGAATGTTCAACAAAGTAGCATGCCTTTTCCTTCTTGGAATTGGTTTAGGTGGTGAACTTTTTGAGGTCATCAAGAATGGAATTGCAGTAGTGACCAGAATACCTAATAATCGTCTCCACTGCAGTCTGCTAGTTCCCCCAACCTTGACCTAAAATATTTCAGGTCATTTTCCTAACAAAGGCTAGGAAGGGGTGAATTTAATAAAGTGCTTATGGGGATCACCAAACATTTGTGACCCTGAGTAGATTTTGTGTAAGGAAACCAAAGAAGATAACTGGAAGAAAATAAAACACGATATGTACTCATATCAGAATTTCAGAGATTTTCATAGTGAACTGACATTATTTCCACATATAATTTAGAAAGCAGAGTGACAAGGATTTAAGTTCCTGATCAATTCCTGAAGCGGTGGAAATAAGTCCCTAAGAAATCTGAGTTAACTCTGGACAAATTCTCCCATAAGCAAATGGGAGGTTGTTTTTCCAAGACTCCCCAGAAGTATTGGTGTGTCATGATAGACTTGCAATATAAAGCCTTGGGAGAATTATGGGAGTTACTGATGAATTTAGGATTCTGCATGGAGCCTAAGCAAGCCAGAAAATCTAAATTATGCTACAAGCCACCCTATCTCTTATACCAGACGAAAGAACAGAAGAAAACAAAAATGATGAGAGTTAAATCTACCTTTTCCCTGTCTTCTCTGCAGCTGCATTTTAGAGAACATAGTCTTACCCTTGGTATTTAAATATTGTGAGAAATTGTATGAATAATAGTTTTATATACTAAGATATCCTATAAATTCCACCAAATAAAAATAATTAGGCAATAAATGTTATCCCATATGCATCTCAATCTTAATCAACTCTGAAAGAGTTGTGTACACCATGCATCACACTTTAATTTTTGATAATTTGGCTTTATGGCAATCATTAGGAAAGATCATGCTGCCAGCTAAACTATGTTCCTACTTCTGTCATAAAAGAAAAAACTTGGGAGGTGACTTCATTCATAGTGGAATAATATTATCTCCCTGGTTCTCACCAGAACTAACTCTCTTATGGTGACCCCTCCTGTATTCTCACAGTAAAGTATTTCTCAAGGAGCAGTAATAGAGAATCCAGTGACTTTACAGAGAAGCAAGCAGAGTAGAAATGCTAGCATGAAAGCCTCTTGTGAGAGATTGAAATTCTTTGGCTTATTCTGTGAGAGCAGAAATGAGGTCTAAAATACAACACAGATAATAATCTAAAGACATCATAGTCATGTGAATTTCAAATTTTGCACAAAATTGATCACTTCTAGCTTTCATATATGAATATCAGAATTCTAGTGCAAGGACATCCAACCTTATGGTGGGATAAAACCTCCAGTCTATCTGCCATATCAAAGAAGCCTTAGATTATGAAAATTTGTGACAACAATATTCAAGGTATAACTTCTGTTACAGAAGTTACTAAATAATCCAGAACTGTTTTGGAACTCAGTACTTAGCAAACAATTCTATACCTATCACACTCTCTTTTGGCAGCTGTGCAGTACGATACCTTGGTTTCACTGTTTTTTGAAAGTTGACTGTAATCCTCATAGTCATGCTACTGCATGGCAAGGTGGGCAAGACTTTACTATAATCTTTATACCTTAAAAAATGACATTTCTGTACATGACCTGGTCAATTATGAGGAAAACTTCAGGCTGCAAATTCTTTTACAATAAACATACAAATGAAAAAAATGAATTGTTCATCATTTCAAAAAATGTTGAGTCAGGGAACAATGGCCTGGAGATAATCTAAGGCTAGACCCTGGGATGCGTTTGTACCAGTCTGGACTGGTGACATAAGATAGATGACAAAGCAAATTAATGCAGTATTACTACATGTACTAAACTTGTTAGGCAGAAGAGTAAGAACAATGGCAAAGTGATTAGTCTGTCAAATTCAGATGTTCAGGCTAAATCCATCCCTTCTCTATTAAAACATATAAATTCCAATTGTTGAATTTTGGCTTTATGCATAGGCTTAGAATAATCTTTCTGGGATATAACAAGGGCAAGAGAGACATTCAGTGTGCTGAAACACATATGGAAGCTTTCTTAAAACAAGTACAGATAGCACATCATATGAAAATTCAGTGAAAAATTAGAATTGAAACAATTACTATGAAGAACATTTCACAAAAAAAAAAAATGTGGCTGACATTTCAGAATATGGTGGCAGTATCTGTAGTAAAATGCTGCACAAAGCAAGCCCCAAAGCAGCTAAATAAACAGACCAGGAAGAGGGACAAGTAAAAAAGATGTTTTTTTCCTATAGAATTCTGTACAGCAATAGGTAAGTGTAGAAACATGCCAATGACTACAGTTTTTTAGATTCTGCTACAATATGCCTAGATCCCTTCACATACAGCGCTTTGTAAATCAAGAGAAATTTCACTGAGAGCATACATTATAAAAATGATGTGAGCCAGAAGGTAGTTGCGCCCAGTGTTTGTGTGCTGGCTCAGAAGACTTGAAGTAGAGATTTCTGAGCCAGCTCCAGCAGATGGAATATAAGCATTTTGAACAGCATGATCCTATCACACTGTGGAATCAAAGACATGACATTTTTACATTTGCCATGGAAATACCTAAGAGTAGAATTTATGTTGAGAAGAAATACCCATGGTAATCTTTGATGGGTCAAAATTAGCAAGAGACAATGTGTATCTGCATGTGCACATAATTACGTATTTGCAAATAACTAAGATGAATTGTGAGAATTTCATTTGGTTACTCAGCTCAGAAGAGTAGAGAGTAATTTAATTTTTCTGTGAGACTTGGACTCCTAACTACTACATTTGGTACCTTAGTGCTACGTATTTTGGATATAAAATTAACAAGGTACCTTTTTGTTTTCTAGCAAGAGTGCATGGTCTTTCTCATATTCTATAGACAAATCCAAATCTATAATGAATTTTTAGCACTGTCTTCATATAGTTACCTCAACACTGCAATTATCCTGCTTTTTTTTTTTGTCAATTTGATTGCAGTAGAGAATTGTTATTGACTTAAAACGATAAAATACTATCTATTAAGTCACATATCTATTTTACAAGATTCAAAGAAAGCACTTTTTTCAATGAATCTGTCAAAAACCTTTCAAGTAGCTACATCTGAAGTTGGCATATGATATAGCTATAGCTGTTGACAGAATGGAAGTAACCTCTACAACACTTTGTAGCAGCTTGTTGGTTTGCTCCTCCAGTACATTCATCTGGAAATTCTCAAAAATGTGAGTCACCTCTGTGGTGATTGGGGATCTGCCATTGGAAAGTATTCAAAAGATCACAGGTACAAGCTATTTTTTCTGACAAAAATGCCAGCTTCAGCTGATTCTTCAACAGCTATTCTTTATCACTAAAGGTTTTCAAAAAGAAATCAAAATAATGATTAAAATGCAATGTGGGGTAGATATCTGTTTATAAAGGCATGCATAATATATCTTGGGTCTACAGGAAAAAATACTGAAGCAAACATTCTTCTCCACTGACATTCATGAATAAAAAGCATATGTATCTTCAGGTGTTTGGATAACTGGCGTTAGTACTCTCCAAAAAACTGGAGAGGGGGAGGTTCTTTTTCAGCTTAGCATACGTATACGTTTCTTGAATTAAAAATATGAAGGTTTTGCTGCAAATCTTACAAAATTATGCTCTCAATAAAAGTATTTTGTTTAACCCAGAACTAATCACTTGTGTTTAAAGCAATCAAATGGTTTCATTGCAGTGAGGACAGAGAGGGATATTAGAACCTATTCACAAAACCAGCACAGAGATAGCAACTGGGTCTGTGCTATACCTTGCTAAAATATTTTTCTTTATATTCAGATAGAAATTCTGTGCTTTAATTTGTGCCCATTAATTCTCATCCTATCAGTGAGTGCTACCAAAAAGTGTCTGGCCTTCCTTTTTGTACCCTCCCTCAGACATTTACACATGGTTATGAGATCCCCTGAGCCTTCTCTTCATCAACTAAATAGTCTCAGATCTCTCAGTCTTTTCTCATATGCAAAATTACCTAGTCTCTTAATTAAATTAGTTGCCATTCTGTAGAATCAATGCAGTGTGTCCATGTATCTTTGCTACTGTGGAGCACAACACAGGACACAACCCTCTGGATGTGGCCTCATCAGTGCCCTAATGCAGCCCAGGATAGATCTGGTCTTCTTCATCACAAGGGCAACGAAATATAATCAAATGGATTTCACTCTTTAAAAAGATACAGTTGTTATTTCCTGACTACTTCAATATTCCTAAACATTCTATATTTTATATTTTTTCTCAGCTAAGATTATGTCTAGAATTTCATCCAGATTTCTGGTTAGTTTCGGGATGACCGAAGTTTCATTTCTAGGAAAGTGAACTATTCATCAAAAAATATTCACTCAACCATGCTGATAACAAAGACAGTTACATATTCTCAAAAGCAGTTACATATTCTCAAAAACCCAAAAACTTGAGTAGTTTCACATTATATCATTCTATTTCACATTCTATCATTCTATCTATCTAAGTCACCTTTCCCATTTTTAAATTGTTTTTAAAAAGTGTTTACCAGGGCACAGCTGTCTTTTCACTTTATATTGCTGGAATAATGTGTGAGAGGCCTGCTGATGCTAAATGAACTGATGGTTTCATGCATCCAGTTGTCACTATTAGTAAGTCACAGACTGCCAACTGTTACCACATCATAAAATCCCAGAGATATACTATGCTAAGTACAGTCAAATAGCTTTGGTATCTAAGATACCAGTGCATGGTAACTTTTGGCAGTAGCTATCTGTTTAATAGCTCTCCAGAATCCCATTAATTATTACATCGCCTGCTATCACAATTGATATACCTGCTGGCAGGGAAAAGATGCCAAAAACAAAGTAGGCATGGAATCCAAACTAACCCCACAGTCTTCAGAAATAAAGCCAACACAAGTGGGAAGACCATGCAAGTTTTTCCCTCTTCTATCTGTTCTCGGCATAGACAGAAGTTTTTTAAGGCTCTCCCTGGCACTTTTCAGGAATACTAAGTTATCTTCAAATTAAACTCAAATAAGAGAGAGTTTTTGTTTTGTGATGATATTTAGAGGAGCATTGTAACTGTTACAGCAGGGAGGTTACTACATGTTTGTCATTAGGAAAGGACCTCAGTATTTTTCAGTCACCTTGTAAATGACTCAGAGCAAAAACAACATGCCCTTACTGCATTATAGAATGAACAGCTGAAGTGATCATGGGGTTTTCATTCTGAGAGCAGCAAATTTTATTCCATTGGTTTGAAACATACAAACAAGAAAGAAAACTATAATAGAAAACATGGCATACAATTAAATTCCCTATCCAAATGCACTCTTCCACACAGAATGTATCTTCTTAACAGAAGCTAAAGGTCAGCACCTGGGTGTTTTGAACTGGAATTAAGAAAAACATTGAGGAAGAAAAAATGGATGTAGTAAAGCCAGGAAAGTAATTTGTAAAGGATTTTAAACAACGTCTGTGAAGGCCTAAGGATGGTATATGTGTGTGACAGTAGGTTAAAACTGAGCAGCCATTTATCCTAACTCTCTGATGGAATTGGTTGTTTCTGTAGCAGGATTGAATGAACATCTTTGGAAGAAACTCCTGAAACTTAACAGTATTCAAAATGACATAAGATGGTAAGAAGAGATTTGTAGTGGTTTATTTAAGGCTGACTGAAATGTGGGGTGGTCAGGAGCTGTTTCATGAGCCATCCAATCATCCGCTCTACAGGGACAACATTCTGCCATTGGTGCAGTCTGAAGGAGACAAGTGGAACAGTAATGCTGTTGGCAACCAGTTTTAATCTGTGACCACATAAATCTGAGGTCTTAAACTTCACTCATTAACAAGGTTATGCTGCTTTCAGACTACACTGGCATTGAAGGTGTTTAGAAAAGCAGTGCTCAGATGTGTACAATTATTTCTCATCAGGACAAGCTCATCATTTCTGTAACTCCATTATATGCAAGAGAATCATGCCTGCAAGTAATTTGTCTATCCCATTCAGTTCAATTCAAGGTTTAGAAAACTAAAAAGACAAGGAGGAAATTAAGCATATTGGAGTTGACTGATGGCTGATTTTAAAAGCAGAATAAGGACAATGAGCATCAGCTCAAATCAAGCTGAATACAATTCACTTTTTAGACTAAGTGATGGAAACTGATACAGCATAGAAATTTATGTAATCCCTTGATGTTTTTCTAAGAATGGGAACACTAAGGCAGGGAGGATTATTGCTATTCTAAAATGTATTATTTGAAGATAATTTGCATGGCCTATTGTAGATACATTTAGAAGAATTTACAAAGGTAGTTTTACTAACTTTAACTTTATTCTTAGAAGTATATAAATAAGCATTGTCCCTTAGTAAAAAGATAGTGACTGACCACCAAGGGCATAAGGAATACTCTGATCCTCAGGACCGGCACTAATAGCTCGAGTTTAAACATTGACTTGGAGTTCTTTAGACTCTAGCATAACAGTAACAGACTTCAGTAGCAATCAGAGGCATAGTGGAAGAAGTCCTTTCCATATCACATCTGCACCTCTGTCTCTTGTATAAAACTGGAGGAGGAAGGAGATAATGTTCAACATACTACATTAGCAAGCAATCCCCCTAAATAAGGAATTATTTTGTCTAGTTTCACCTTTTTGACATCTCATGAGTAGTATAAAAATGAAAAAATAGGTTACATAGCTTATAGAACATATACACATCATGAGAAAACACACCTTTAACTCTGCTGCTCTCATGTAAAGTAAAATCTCAGAGAAGCAAGACAGTCTATCATTTTCATAGAAACTGAAAGCTATAGTTAGACTGTGATCTTCTGTGAACAGCTTTGTCTTTGCTAGAATTTTACCTTAAATCAATTAGCTGGCATTCAGAACGTACTGTTTTATGTGTTATGATTAGACAACAGCATAGACTCCAGCTCAGAAAAAAAAACACCTTAGATTCTTGAAAAAATCATTTGTATTTCAAAAGAAAATTGTCAGTTTTATATATAGTTTCTGTCAGTACAATATATTTTAATATGAATAATATTCCATAAAATGGAACAAAGAATTATTATTTCATTACTACACTATCCCACAGATTTTATCCCCATTTAATTGGGGGTAATGCATGGAACTTCTTCATAAGGTCATGTTGACTTAGCTTTATAACATCATTTGGATAATTACCTTTATTTCTGGTTGTGTTTAGAAGTCATGGAACTGTTGGAGACCAGTTTCTGGAGATTACAGGTTTGCCAAACATTATGACTATCTCTCATTTTTAGTTTTTGTTGACACTCTGCTTAATCATAAGCTCACAGCTTCCATGCCATAGTAGTAATTCATTGTTCATAAAATGCTAACACATTCCTGGAATGTCATACTATGAAAAGATGTACTGCATGAATAAAGCAGCACTGCTCTAAGTTCTATCCATTTAACAAGTATTTTGTGCTGGATAACCATTAATTACATGGCGTAAGCTGCAGCTTGTAGTTATGAGGTCTTTTTATTATGAAATTTTATTGTATCTAATCTGAGTCTCACTCCCAATGTTACTTGTTGAGTTTCTCAAAAATACTAGTGTCTAGAAAAGCTAGCAGTCTGTACATAGCTTTTTGTAGGTGAGCAGCTGATACTGAGAGAATGTGGCAGCAGACCCTGAGGCATCAACAGAAAGACATTTGTTCATGTATGTGGAATACTTACTTGCCTTCATATTAAATTCCTAGTCTGTTAGCATTTGAAACAACAGTCTATGCCACAGTGTCACCAGGAGCAGATGGTTCTCCTATGATTTCAAGACAAGTGGCTATGTGAATTTTGGCCACTGCTTGTCTCCACAGGCAAGAAGAAAGGGTTATAAAAATTCTTCATTTCAGTTATTAATTTTCTCTCCCTTAGACGTTATCTGCTTTCAAACAAGCTATTAATACAATATCAGTGTCCCTGTATCTATCTGTCTATGTATCCATGCATGCATGTATCCATCCATGCATCCATCCATCCATTCATTCTCACAGACAGAGTTATATTATGCTGTGGAAGAATAGCCTGGAAAAGGGGAAACTTAGAGAAAAACTAGGGCCTAACAGAAGTTTTGGCATTACAGCAGCTTGCTTGGGGTGAT
>JAUBNY010000001.1:10790784-10804391 GCA_032275445.1 Crypturellus soui
CCTCTTCCTCTTCCTCTTCCTCTTCCTCTTCCTCTTCCTCTTCCTCTTCCTCTTCCTCTTCCTCTTCTTCCTCCTCTTCTCTTTTTTTCCTTTGAGGTAGATAGAAGTATGTGTTCCCACAGGCAGAAAAGAAATTGCAATACTATTTATATGCCCTGATACTAGAGTGGGTGCACACTTGTGCAATATTTTTTTCTAAGCTTTGGAAGTAAAATGGATCTACAATGGGCAGGACAGAGTACAAAAGATGGATAAGCCTTGATATTCTATGAAGTTGAATATTTTTCTCAGGACCAAAAGGAGCAGATACTTTATGTCATTATTCATAGCCTTATGGGTCTTTCAGAATGAAGGCAATGCTGTTGAGGTCCTTCTACAAGATGACTAAGTGGAACATCAGTCTTAGCTGGGCTGTGGCAGACCCCAGTGTTCATTATTTCTGCAGAAACTGCTGCATGGGATAAATCAGTTGCTAAGGCAAGGCACTGTGAAGACTGCTCTTTATCTGGGTGGCTTGGAAACTCGTATGAGAAGCATTATAAGGCTTCAAACTCTAGTCCCAGGAAATTTTATTTTTAATTTCCAAAATGTACAAAAATACAGAGTTAACTCTGCATGCAACAATTCCCATGACAACCTGAACAGAATAAACCCAATTTCTTATTGATTTGTGTCTTATGGCTGATTAACCTCAGCATCTAAAAGAAAGTTGCAAGTTCTGACTGAAATTATCTTCGTCATCAATGATATTTGTAAGAGTGTATTCTATGTTGATTTGATAGTGTTCAGTAATACAGTCATGCCTCAATCTCCCCAACAGCTGGGGCCCCTACTGGGTCTCTACTCAGTACCAAAGTCCACAAAAATTTGAGAATTTAAAATGTTTGAGATTTAATATCCTTAAATTGCAAGGGAAGGCATATATATTGCAAAATGAGCCAGCAAGACCAAATAAGCATTTTCTGGGAGAAAACTAAGAAACGTAAATATATTTATGTTTTTGGCATACAGAAGTTACACAGAAAAAGACTGCATGGTAAAGAGACTTGAGACCTCCTGAGGTAGGAGAGGAATCACAGAGAATTCTGTCTTTTTTCTCCCTTTTATTCTCTCTTTTTTTTTTTTAGTGTTTCTGTTAATTAGACATGTTTTTATGTGGAAGAATTCAGACATAAAATAACATTCTAAAAAAATAACATCCTAAAGCATCCACTTTAATAATAAATGCACATATAATGTTAATAACAACAATTTTGAACTATTCTTAATCTAGGAATTGTCCAAAGGAGAAAAAAAGAACACACACTTTTTATTCAACATTATTAAATAAGATAATTAGTTGCTCATTGATGTGCTTTCTATTTCTGTATCTCAAATCACATTGTCTACTGGTCTACCTTGGCATAGCTCCATTGACGTTATTGATTCCGTTAATGGAAAGTTGACTGCAGTGGAGTTCTGCCAATTTATGCCTACAGATTATCCAGTTTCTGCATTTTTAAGGTAGTAAACTGGACTTTCATAGAACCAGTCTAACGGAATATATCAGTAATTTATAAATTGGAATCCACACAACAATTGGGATCTATAATCTTACCTCAGCTTTTAAACATATGCTTAAGGGACCTATAATCCAGCTAATTTAAATCCTCTTGAAGACATTGACACAAACCTTTCATATCTGCCACAACTCCTGAGGATTAAAGTCAATGTTTCTGAGGCGTTACCTGGTGTCCAAACTAGCTGGATTAGTGCTGGCTTAGAAATGCCTAGTGTAACCCTGTATCCCAGTCTTGCTTTTGTTAACAACAAGTCATAAACTTTATATTGAGTTTGCAGGACCTTAGACCTGAGGCTCATCAGGTTACTCTGTCTGAACTTTCCTTGACCTGCCTGCAGCTTTGTTTTACTTGATTCACCTATGACAGCAAGTCTTCTAGCTGACCAGAGGTCTATGGCTACTTTTATTATTTCTTTAACCTTTGTTTGTTTCTATAAATAAATTTGATTGTAATATGGAGGTGCAGACCAATGAAGAAAATAGGACAGTGTAATGCACATTAGCAAATACCACAGTGGTCCTTGACTGGATATTGGAGGAAACCAGGACATGAACATGAACATCATATTCCTCCTAGTGAAGGACTGTGGATGCTGGCAACTGGTTATAACTTGCCCTACCTCATCCAAGTGAAATCACCAACCTTAGCATCCAGAATAGCAGGGTTGAGCATAACACAAAGAAAATGGGTAGAAACCATTTGTGCATGTCAGAGATTTAAATATATTATTATTGTTATTATCATTATTATTATTGCAACTTTTGCTGTATGTAAGTATTCTAAGTTATTATTCTTTCTTTTTCTGTAATAATTAGATTTGAAATAATGGTTATTCTTGACTTAGACTATTAAGATTTCCATTATACTAACCATAGATTTTTGACTTTATTTATATATGCCTGTGTGTCGTGTGCTTCCTTTTTGTTTCTACACAGGATTTTGAGGGTAACGGTGGATGAATCATTACAAGCCTTTGCAAACTTGCCATATGAGTGTTCAGCAGCGAAGGAGTCTTGGGGGAATGATGCAGGAAGGCTTCTGTTTCACAAGCACTTCACCACGTTGTGCATTCTGCGACATGCTTGTAGCTGCCGCTCCTGTCATAGCTCTTCTCCAAAGACAGCACAGGACTGTCCTATTTTAGAAGAGTCAGTGCTGAGGGCAGGAAAGGGAGAGATGCCTCTGCGCCTCTTACCTCAGAGCGCACTGTTAAATCCTGCTCATCCTGTCTCTTCCATGCCAGAAGCTCTCTATTGTACCAGATAGCAGGTGTCCCCTTTGTGGAGCAGGGCAGGAAAAGCCAGATCTGGTGTAGCTATCCACGCTGCACTTTGGATTGAAATTGGAGCCTGCAATGGTCTTTCTTTCATACCTGGCCTTCCTGGCCCAAAAGACAACTGACATACCCTGGAGCAGAGCTGTAGTGTGCTTCACCGTTTAGGCAGTGCAAATGGTGTGTAAATTAAAACTTGAGTACTAAATCAGAAGGATTGTGTGTGACCATGAGACACATCCTCTGTCACCAGGAAATTCCCAATTAAACTGCTTCAGCAGCCCCTACAAAAGAGCTATATATGGCCTATGGACTTTATCCTAATTAGAGATGTCTCTGCTCTTCTTGCAATTAATGTTATACCTGCTGAACATGAACTGGGACTTGGATGTTAAAACTGTACCAGTAAAATTACATCTGTAAAGTGGGTATCAGCTGTTGGTGTAGGGAGACACCTTTCACAGCACGTTCTTACTGGTTTGGAAAAAGTGATTTTATATATAGGGTTGGTATAAGCTAGAGGCCGAATTCTCTAACATATATCCAAAGTCTGCTTTTCTCTCCTCTAACATTCAATCAGCACTTCAGCAGCAAGGGCACAGAGATTCAGGTAATTCAAGCAGGACTCTCAGAAGGTGTGAGAGCTGCTATAAGTGAAGTCCATTTCCGATAGGGAAAATGTCACAGATATGAAGTCTGAAGTGTTTTTTTTTCTTTTTTTTTTTTTAAATAGGAACTCAAAGTCACATATATGGTCTGTTCCTACTGATAGTTCTTGTGTTGCTTTTTTCTTGTTTTTCTTTTCTTTTTTTTTCCCGAAAGAACACAAAGTGTTATGATCTTTTGTACAAGAATTTTTGAAGCAAAGAACTGTTATTCAGAAAATGTTTGGTTGATGCTTTCTGAGAACACAGTTTGTTTAAATGTGCCACTGCTATGGGCATCCCTTGCGCCCCTGCAAAAAAAGCAACTGTAAGCACCACTTCATTTTTGAAGGCTATGAACAAGAGATGGAGAAAAAAAAAAAGGAAGTAAAAGAAAGTACACACTGAGCAATAGGAGAGGAAAGAGTGGGAGGAGAGAACCAAAATAACATCTCTTTCTTTAGGCACTTTTAAGAGGCTTTTTTTTTTTTTTTTAATTTGACCAGAATAGTGAAATGTGTAAACAGATGCTGCAATTACTTTAAATGTGTATGAGCAAGTAGGCAGATGCAGCGATGATAATAATTGCTGCGACGGTATCTTTTATGAGTACAAAGCTCCTTATCCTGCTGCCAGCCAGGCTGGCACAGTCTTCTGTCCTTCTTAACCATTGTATCATCTTGTAAGTTTGCTAATAATGTCTGCTTTTGACCTTCATCTAGATATTGCCCTATTTGTTTAATGACAACAGCAGTTGTTTAAAACACTTTTTTTTTTTTCCCCTGCACAAAATAGCCTTGATTGCAAGAATCAGAACTCTTGCAGCTTTCTTAGAGAATCTGGAAGGTTGTATATTTTTAAAGTTAATACCTTTCCTCACATAATGGAAATGATAGTGCTTTGTTTGTTTGTTTTTCTTATCTCTTGAGCAGCACCCATTCTATCATCAAGTACTTTTAAATTCTCCATTCCTAGATCATTTTCTGCTCAGTTCAGACCCTCCTCTGCGCTCTATTATCTTGGTCTTAGATGCACAAGAGGTTTTAGGCTGTCAATCAGAGATGGGCATCTAAGAAGATCCAAAATACTTTAAATCTAATTTGCAGCAGTTCAAATCAATTTGATGAATTGAATGAAATCACCACTTCCATGAAGTTAGTGCTTCACTACACTAATTTCTACCTACTATTAAACAGTATTTTCCAGAAATATTTACATGTTCCGGAAGTTTATCATTGAAAAGGCTCATTAGCTAATACTTGGTCAATATTTCAGGAAAGTGTAGCAGTTAATAATCAGCAGAGAATAGTATGATAGGAAATATAAGTCTGTGAATATAATTTATCTTTATTATTAGCTTTATATTATCTATTATAATTTATCTTCATTATTGATAGTTTTCAATATTTAACATCTGCTATATCTGAAATTAGATTACTATATAGCAACCTAATAATCATCATATAATTTTCTATCATTCAAGAGGTATCATTTGATTACTAACTTAGATTCTAGCCATAGTGGCAAAAAGGTGTTTCAGTTGAGTACATGTTAAATTTTAAAAAGACAAATCAATTTTTAAGCCTTCAGATAGCAGATATATTTCTTCATTTTGGGCCTACAATATTTTCTGTTATTTCTAGGTACTCTAGTTTAAAAATGTCTTAAGGACGTTTTGCTAAAGCGTTGTTACTTCATGGTTTAAGACACCCACTACTAATGTCCTGGAATCCTTGTACGTTAAGCCTGGTTTGAGCTATGTACCTATTTATTGGTTGGGTAAGTAAATTTGCCAATTGAAATTACTTTCACTCAGATTTTTCTTTTTCTAAAGATTTGAGAAATTCTGTAGGAATGTATTATTTCTATCAATACACTTGCCTATAAACTGCTAACTAAGTTATTTTTGGAAAGTGAATGAAAAAGGGAAAAGATCAATAGAACTAAAGCTCCTTAGTAGCTAGGGTGTATGTTTATAGGAAATCCTTTGTAATATTAATGAAATTTATTAATAATAGTTTCTGTATTCACAATACTGCCCAATGAAGAAATTGAAGAGTTTTATGTAATTATCTGGAGTTACTGCAGACCATCTGCTGGAGTATGAGAACATTTGAGAACACCAGGTACTTGCAGCTGTGACTGAGATGGAAGCAAAGGCAGAATCAGCTCAGATTTCAGAGTCACACACCCTTGCTCCACAGTGAGGAAGACTTCCTCATTAAAAGCCAACCTGTCTCCAATCAATATGCTCCTTTACAAATTCCATTGATGTCTCCAGCCATTTACTCCGGTACACGGAGGAACAATGGCTTTGCTTTTCAGCAAATCCTTAAAAAGGAATACCTTGATAAATAGAGCATAATAAAGATTTGCTTGAGAAATCAGTTTAATTCTCATGAATGAACTCAGATCCTTGCAATCAGAAATTTATGCTTTTATAGTTTTTTCACAGTTCTGACCTCACTTCTTTCCTGAGTAAGGATAATTATCAAGAGTGTAAAATAGCACAAATGCACTCTTTTTTTTTTTTTTCTTCTGGAAAATCAAACCATGAAGATCAATCTTGCCAAATCAATAATAACATAGACTTTTGTCTTGTTGTCTACAAAGTGACCTTTTATTTTCTTACAATATCAGCCTTCTCAAATGCTGCCTCTTTGCATTACTTCTTTTTGCTGTTCATAAGCACAGGCTATACAACACTTAGGGCATAAAGGAACAGTTTATATTACAAAGGATTTCTTCTACTTTGAGCAATGCAGTATAAGATATATTGAATCACAGAAATATTATTAAGGGTACAAATGTCAACTACAAAAAATGAGGAAGTGGAGAGATTTCTCCTTTTCTACCTTTCTCCCCCATCATTACTGATACGTTATGGTGTAAAGATTCTACAGTCATTACAGAATCACAGAATCACAAAATAGCTGAGGTTGGAAGGGACCTCTAGAGATCATCTAGTCCGAACCCCTGCTCCAGCAGGGACACCCAGAACACGTGGCATCCAGGTGACTTGGAAGATTTCCAGAGAAGGAGACTCCACAGCCTCTCTGGGCAGCCTGTTCCAGGGCTCTGTCACCCTGGCCTCATCCTCCCTACAATCACCCCTTAGGTACTTGAACATGTTGATCAAATCTCCTCTCAGCCTTTTCTCCAGACTGAACAGGCCCAGCTCTCTCAGTCTTTCCTCATATGACAAATGCTCCAGTTCCATAATCATCTTTGTGGCTGTCTGCTGGACCCTCTCTAGAAGCTCAATGTCCTTCTTGAACTGGGGGGCCCAGAACTACACACAATACTCCAGGTGTGGCCTCACCAGAGCTGAGGAGAGGGGCAGGATCCCCTCCCTCGACCTGCTGGCAACGCTCTTCCTCATGCAGCCAGGATCCCATTGACCTTCTTGGCCACAAAGGCACATTGCTGACTCATGATTAACTTGTTGTCAACCAGGACTCCCAAATCACTCTTAAGAGAGTTGCTTTCCAGCAGGTCAACCCCTAATCTGTACTGGTGCCTGGCATTATTCCTCCCCAGGTACAGGACCCTGCGCTTGTCCTTGTTGAACCTTATGAGGTTCCTTTCTGCCCAACTCTCCATCCTGTCTAGGTCCCTCTGAATGGCAGCACAGCCCTTGTGATTGTCGGCCGCTCCTCCCAGTTTGGTGTCATCTGCAAACTTACTGAGGGTGCACTCTCTGCCCTCGTCCAAGTCATTGATGAATGAGTTGAGGAACACTGGCCCCAGTAGTGACCCCTGCAGGACACCACTTGCCACAGGCCTCCAACCAGACTCAACCCCATTTATCACCACTCTCTGGGTTCTGCCATCCAGCAAGTCCTCAATCCACTTCACAGTCCACTCATCCAGTCCACTTTAGCTACACATGAGTTCTTTCCTGGGCTAGATGGTTACTATTTTCATTTCTGGGAAGAAGTAAGAGACCAATATTATTTTATAGCATCATAGAAAAGTTGCTTGGAATTTCCTTTGTGAATCTTGACTAATGCCAATGGCCATAAAGACAGCTGTGTCTTTGTCCATCAGGATCTTGAAAACATCCAGAGATTTTGTAGCTTTTGTGGGCAATTTGTTCCAGTGCTATACTAATTCTTCCAAGTGAACTCCCCATCTCCTTTCATGTTTGATATTAATTTTCCAGGCTTCAGTTTGCCACCACTGCTCTAGTTATATTGTCAGGCAGTCTTGGAAAGGGAATATTTCTGATATATTTGCAACAGCTTATAAATAGTTAAAAATAGCTCTTAGTTTCCTCTTAGTTTCCTCCTCCTGTTCAATTCTGAATTTGAATAAATAGCCAAAAAAAAAAAATTCCAAATCAGTCCATTTCATCCCATTTTTCACTCACTCACTCAACCAACCCACCCACTGCAACCTATCATTAGTCATTCTTCTTGTTATAGTGCTGAGTGAGTTCTTCCTTAATGCTCAGTGTCTTTATTTCCATATACAGGGATACAGCATGACTGACTCTGACTTTTATCGTGCAACTGGTAAGGCAACTGTTTTTTTAAAGTAAAAGCTCATAGTCCTATTTATCATCAGTACATTAACACATACTCTCTTTGGTTAGGAAGAATAAGTAAAGAATTTCTGAAAAATAAATCGCGATTTTTTTCCAAGAAAACATTAATTAATGTTGGTAAGCCAGCAATAGTAATGAAGAGTAAACCAATTATGGCAATTTAATCTGGAAATCCCATGCATTTAATGTTTTTCAAACCTTCCTGATGCCTAGCAAGCCTTATAGCACATGACAATATGGAGCATTGATAGTGGGGGAAATTCCCAAAGAGGTGACCTCTAGAAATGAAATTCTTTGAAGAAGATGTTCAAGTTGTGTTCTTTAAGAGAATTCATAAAGGAGCAGTTTAAGAATTGCCGAAGTTCATACAATTGCCTAGTAACAAGGAGAAAGATTTTTTGTTAAAAAGCCAAGATCTAGGATGACAATATATTATTCAAACAAAATGTTTAATATCCTTCCACTTATTTAGCTTTATTTCTAGTAAAAACTTAAGAAATCTAATATTTTACATAAAATGCCAGGTAATGCCCAAATCATAAACAGCAAAAATATGTGCTTGCTTATTTTTATTTATTGTGAAGCAGTTGAGTCTATACTTGAATAAAGACGTGTGGCAAAGACACTGTAGCAAGTTATAAACTTCTGAAAGAACAGATAATTTAAAGGAAAATGACTGCAGAAGGTAAGACCTGTGCAAATGTTTTACCTGTAACAAAGTGTCTATAGCATTGGATTGAAATCTGTAGGGACCAGCACAGAAATATGAAGTGTGAACAGAAACCTTTCGGAATTGTAAAACAATATGAAAATATGTTGATGTTATAAATAGAGCTGTAGTGTTATAGTTTACCTTTACTGGCTTGAAAGAGTACACTAGAGACTGGAACAAAAGACAAATCAAAAGAGTTGGCCTCTTTTCCAAAGTCTGTCATGCTGTTCTATTAGAAAATATAGTACTTAAAAAGACCTCACCAAATATGGGCTTGAATCCAGAATGAGGCACTTAGATGGTAGAAAAGCTGAGGTTATGGAATAAATAACTGTGTTGACAAAATAAGAGGAAGAAATCTAAATAAACTCTATGCTTGCAAAAATCTGAAACAATTCTTTGCAGAGGTCTTGCTCCTCACCTTTTTATCACATTGAAAATGCATTTGTGATTCTATTAGTATCACCATCACTCAGTATTTCTCTAGGAAAATGAAAAGAAAAAAAGAATAAAAAAATGTGTTACACAATGGACAAGTACATTTCCAGAACCTCTGAGCATCAGTTGTACAAGCAGACATGGATAAGAAATAATTGAGCCCCAGTACCTCTATTGATTTGTTTCTCTAAAGATCAGCATGTTTTTTTTCTCCTGCTCTCCATATAAGAGTGCATCACCTTTTTGACCTTCCCATTTCCTAGCATTTGCACACATCCCACAGCACAAAGAAGGGATGAAACTTCCCTGTGTACTCTTAAGAAAATGATGTAGAAACCTAGTTAACAAAATCTTTTGTATTTATTAATCTTCTAGGCAGTGCTGTAATGGTAGTTAACAGGAAATTGTTTTCAAGACAGCAGTAATTAAATGGAAAAAAAAAGGAAAATATAGACATAGATTTACTGTATAATATACACATAGTATACATATACTATATATAGATATCTATATATCTACATCTATCATAGTGTATATAGACTATTTTTTTGCATGGTGCAAGCTACACTTAGTAGTAGTAGTACTACACAGTGCAAACTCCACTATAGGGATTTTTTGCATGGTTCCTCAAATTGTCTGGGTTCTATATATCACCATTAAGACTTTGTGAAGTAGAAAAACCTGGAACATTTAAGTAGTGTCTTTGAATATTAGGTACAAATAGGTCTTATAAGCAAAAAAACACCCTTGTAATCAAAGGCTTTTAAGCTTTATTTGCTATCTATAATTTTGAGCATAGTGAACTATTGACCTCATAAATAAGGCTACTCGGACATATATTGGTCCTACTTCCTTCTTTTTGTCTCTTGTCGTTAATTAGAATAAAAATGGAGGTTGCCACATGGTAGTCACCTAATTAGAAAATGTTACAAACCAAAATTAGAACAATGTATAGAAACCTATGTTTTTATCAAGCAGGTTACCTTCTGACTTGAAATTTTATAAAACTTATGAATATTTTGAGTTTTCTTATGTAATGTGTTTTATATTTGCTTTTTAATTGCTTTACAGGTTATTTTTGGCAATTCAATTTATCATAAATGTGTGCACAAAAAGTTAGTGAGGTGGAAAGGTTTTGCACATAAACTTCAGTATATGAAGCTCTGCATGAACCTTGTCTTGTTTATCTACAACTATGCATAAGCAGCACTTAACAGTTTATGTTCAGTTGTTATAGCACAGCAAATTGTATGCAGCTCCTGGCACATAAAGACTTGTCTATTATAGCTGTTGGCATTTAGGGCTTTCACTATCCAGAGGTTTTATCTTTCCTCTTTCACTGAGAAATGTATTTGGAAATTGCTGGAAAAAATCTGGGAGACATTTCAGGGAAAATTCCAAAGTTCAGCTGTTTTAGTGCCAGTGTCCTTCAATGCATTTGTATTGCTATCCCTGAGGTGTTCAAATTTGTAGAATGAATATTTCATTCCTATCACATATGAATTCTGAAATTACCCCAGTGGATCAGGTTACGAATTCTGTGGAGAACTAGGCGGTGGGCTGTTTTGGCAGGCTGTATGTTAAAATTATAGGTAACTCTCCCACACCAGCTGTTAAAACTTGTTCCCACCGAAGAGCCATTTTCTGAAGTATGCTCCTCCTGTCTCTCCTGGGGGGGTGGTTGGTCTTACTCCAGATGTAGGAGAGTCCCTACCTCTTCGCTCTCTCAATCTGCACTCTCTCTGTCCCAGCCATGGAAATGAGATACTTCAATTCTCTTCAGTACTCTGGAGATGTTCAAGCATGCTAAGACACTCTATATACTCCTGCTTCAAAAAACAATTTCCAGTTCTGTCACTTTCCAAGTGTGGCCACCTCAAAATTCTTTGCTAAAAAAAAGACCCAGATCATCTTCAGTGGTGATGTATTAGTCTGATCAGAGTAAGGAAGGACATATCATTCCTATTGCCATACTGCGAATAGACATATTCCCTATTCACCCTGATCCAAACAAGCTTTAACATCTTCAACATACAGATAAGGCAATGAAACTGTTTAATGATTGTACAAAATATTTAAAACACAACCACAGCTGAATAACTGAAGTGTAATTGTATAATGTGTCACATTTAACATCCAGAAAAAGTAACCAATCCCTAACAATGTAACCTTATTTTCATTACACTCTCTATTATGTCCCTTTTCAGTTACTGCACAAAACTGTTTAGACATAAAGTTGAAATCTATGCATGTTGATTTTCAAAATCTAGCCAAGAACTTTTTGTCTTCAGCGAATCACTTGCGTACAGGTTGTCATAAGCATAGATAAAAAGTAGCTTTAGCATTTGTGGCTAGGTCTATGAGCTTTCAAAATTAAAATAAAGGACATGGAAAAGCTTTCTGCTTAAAGGCAGAAAATATGGTTTGTGTGTGTCAAAAGAATTCTGCAAAGATGTGTTGATGAGCTGAAGAAGGCAAGTTACAAAGGTCTTGATATTAATTTGTGAGACCTAAATTTAGTTCCATAATCTGTTCCAGATTTCTAGTTAAAATGAGAACGTATCATTAATTTTTCTATCTACATTCACATTTTCAATTATGGGCACTTTAGGTCTTCTAACATTTAGAGAACAGTCTGTCTGTTTGGCAGGATGATTCAGAAGACTTCAATCAGTAGAGAGAGGCGGATCCACAACCTCCACAGAGTGTCTGAGAGGCCTTAAATAAGATGTTTGTCCCTATTCATTGGTTTTATGGTTCTTGTGTATTCAGGAGGGCCACTAGAAGTCAGCTGGACAATAGAAAATGGAAAGAAGTGGAGAAAGAAGGCAGGAAAAACAATAGAGCCCTCTCTAAGAAAATAGACCTGAATTTTAGTCACTCTTCAGACTGATAGAGGAGGAAATACTTCGCAATTATGTTTTAACTCCTGAGTTGCTACTGAGGTTGAGACTCACTATTCCTCCGACCGCAGCTGGTCCACTGTGAAGACAATTGATTGCTAATGTCACATATAGTCTGGATGCACTCAGTGGATTGGACCTTGCCCAAAATAGCTGAATCTATGTGGAGTTTGGTCTTGTTGTTACTTATCTGTGATGAACTTTGTAGCTTAGGTACTAGTCTCTGCAGAGGGCCTGTTATTTGCAGTCCCAGATCAAGTTGACAGGCAAATCTAGACTGTTACAAGCTCTGCTCTCTTGTGATAGTTAACTATGTAAACTGCTGTCTGAGCAACTTCAGGACTCTGAATCTACTGTTGGTTACTATATCACGCATGCTGATGCTCCTCATATAGACTACATAGTTGGTACAAAGTATTATTTGTGTCTCAATTGTGAGACAGGCATAGCAGCGGTATGAAAATATGCTGTTTTGAGAACAATCCATGGATTGCTAGATGTGATAATGAGCATGGCCATGAGGTGAAAGTCTTAGTTTTGACTTTTTTTTTTTAATTTGTAAAATTCTTTTCATTTTTTTCCTCCCTTTTGTGAAAGAGGAGTAAAATTTTACTTAACAGAAAAAAAGAAGAAAGCAAGCACCTATGACTTAGTTAGATAACAGTCAGTCCCCATACAATTTTTTTCTCTAACCCTAACAAACTTTAAAAAGTGAAATGCTGAATCCAGTGGCAAGTGATTTTGCAGGCCTTGCTTACTCTAAATCTCTTATGTGAGAAATCCACTTAGGTCAGTTGCTGACATAAATGCTACTAAGCAAAACTAATAAAGTGTGCTAACATACTATTTCTGTTCCAAAAAAAAATAAGGCATTATTTAAGTTTAAATACATAATGATTTAGATAAGTACCTTACACTGCCTGATCAATTTTCTCCCACTCTTTTTTTAGAAGATAATTAGACTTGTCAATCAATACGGATATAAAAATATCAATACTAAATGTCTTCTGGTATATTGGTGCATGGAATTTCAGCTGAAACAGAGGTAGTTCAGAGAACTGTGACACTACTGAATTTTAAATAACTAAAGAGGGAAGACAAATAGGGAGTTTTAGTTATGTAAAAAAGATAAAATCTGAAGTGTATTTTCCATGAACAAGAAATAGAATATCACGAGAATACATTAAATGGTGACCATTAAATGGTCAATATTTTCCATAAAATTTCCTTATATTTTGCCTCCAATTTATATATACTGTACTAGTTTCAATATGCCTCCTTAGTTCAAAAGGTAAACTGCTTAGTTTGTTAACTTCTAGTATCAACTTAGCAATAAGCCTAGAACGCAATATTTTTCATAGGAAAGGATTTATTCCTCAAACCTCTTAGACTCTGGATCAAATATAAATCAAGTACAGTTTATTGCACATAGAAATTCTGTGTTGCTACTCTTGTGTTTGAATAGATAAAAGTAAACATCTAGAGAAAACATCTCTGCTGTCAACAAAGTTAAAGACATGTAAATA
>JAUBNY010000001.1:10804491-10836856 GCA_032275445.1 Crypturellus soui
TCTTGTGTTTGAATAGATAAAAGTAAACATCTAGAGAAAACATCTCTGCTGTCAACAAAGTTAAAGACATGTAAATAGTATAACTAGAACTGATAAACAAGAAGAATGAAAACTTTGTGATGCATAAGTCATAACCTTAATAGTAACAGGCAGCCACAGCATTAATTCAATGACTAATGCCTTGACATTTCTGGTTTTTTTTTTCCATATGTCCTCTTGCCACAGAATGCACAATATGGATACGGAGCTGCTATGCATACTAAGCTTTTTCATTCTCAAAATGTCACAGTTACATATGAACTTTCTACTTTCCTGTCTGGTAAGGAGTCTGCTCAATTTATGTGCAACGCTTCCTACAGCTCCAAGAGGCTAATTTTGAACAGAAAATGCAGATTCAATTTGTCTCTTTCAAGAATATGCTCTGTTTATACATTTGTGTCCCTCTTACAAAAGGTTGTAGGCTCCTTAAAATACTGTGCTTGTCATTTTTCTTTCAGTGGTGCTCTGATGTGGTGCTACGAGTAAGTAGCTGGTCAACATGCACAAGGTGTTGCCAGCCTTGGGAATATGGGGTCCATTCTCCCCAAAACTTTAAAACCCTCAGTAAAATCTTATTTCCCTCCTGTGTGCAAAGTGCAGTGGTGCAGTGCTAGTATCAAGCCTGACACCACCATATACACATAAAAAAAGAAGAGCACATCAAAATGCACAGCAAATATATTGCCCCTGTGAAAGAGCGATTAGGGGAGTTATCACAAGCTCAACATTGTTTGAGCCACCACTAAGCATGTACATTTTCTGTACATGTTGCGAGAAAATGTTCTAAAATAAACAAAAACATAAATAAAATGGCCACATATGAATTGCTAAAAATGTCCATGTATTCTTAGAGATAAAAGAGGGATCTTTCTGAAAAGAATAAATTTCTGTAAGTTTCCAAGGATAAGATACTTTGTCCTCATTACCTATGTTTGTGATGGAGAGAGGAACATTTATAAGTGGATTACATGACATCTTGTTCATGAGAGCAGAGGTTGGACTATGGAGCAGTTCCTGTTTCTCCTTGTCACTGCATTATCTTGCTATGTTTAAATTGTGCTTGGAGGAGTGTCATGTGATCACTTTCATCAGTCAAATTACTGCCCATGTACAAACAATACACCAAAAATAACTATTTTGCCTAATAGGAAGATCAAGGAGCAAACTGAAACATTATATTTCCATTTTTTTTTCATATCATAGAAGAGTTATTTTGCTTTCTGGTGGGTTTTTTTTTTTGGTTGGTTGGTTGTTTTTGTTTGCTTGTTTTTGTTTTGGTTTGTTTTTTTGGAATGCTTCAGCTAGTTCTGATTAGGACAAAAATCTTGGGCATTGTCTGATATTTCACTCTGGTTAATCTCTAATTAGCAGTATGGACAAAGCCACATGAGGTCTCCTACACAGTCCTCCAGATCTCTCGGAGAAGGTCAAACTAGGTCAAATGCTAAACCAGAGGGTATGAAAGCCATGCCCTGTTTCATGCCACAAAAAACACTGTAGTAGACTATGACACATACCTCCTATTATCTTGAATACCTTAAACATAAAAATGTACCTATGATAATAATTACATATTATGTGTGACTGAGCTAAATCTCATCCATATGGATGCGAGAGACTCTTCACCATTTGGTCTGAGGATTGGAATTGATGAATTTAATTGTGTAGCCACTTCAGCTCAACGTAGCTACAGTGAACTCTGGAAGTCTGAGAAGGCCTCCTACTTTATATAAAAAAAATGTGTTCCTGCCTGTGATTAGTGGTATTTCTGGAATGTTTCTGGAATGTTAGCAGTTTAGTATAATTTAGTGTGCACTAGATGGCTTTGTGTGTTTTCTGCACACGGACTGACCAATTAGATGTGGTTCTGCAGAACAGAGATGAGATTTTTCTCAAAGGCAGCGTACAGTAACCCTTATTCCAACAAAAGAATGCATTTATAATCACTGAAGTAATCTTTTTTTCTTTCATATAATCGATATTTTAAAATTTACTTTAGCAAAGAAAGGATCATCCTAATAATATATTTCTCAGCTTTTTGTCTCAGCTTCTGCTGTGACTAAAACTTTAACCTATGCAGACTATACAACTAAAGCATATCTTTTTTGAAGCTTTTATAGTGATCTTTATTATACATCTATATTGTCATTTCAGTTATGGCAATTATGGCATTCTATCAAGCAACTTACCAAAAATTTTTGGTAGTGCTTTAATGCATCCTTTGCATTTCTATTTCAGTTGTCTCTTTCAGGACATTCATGTACAACATAGTAAAAACAGTGTCACTGTGGAACAGGTAGGTGGAACCCTTCTCTTCACTCAGGTCCCGTATATGAGTGTGGACACATTTGTGAATTTATTGAGAAGTTGACATTCAGCTACGGGTGTTCACTGGTTCAAGCAATCAAGCCTGCATTTCTCAAAGGTATTTGTGCCTCCCCACAAATGAGAGCACAAAATGAGAGGACTATTGCAAGATGCTAAACCATGACAAAAGCTACAGAATGCCACAGAATGCCACAGTTCCTGCCAAGTCTTCCTTAAATAAGTGCTTAGTGAAGTAGTATTGAAAACATTCAAAGTTTTGATGCAGCTTGACCAAGCTGAATGCCTCACAGCTGTAGTTGCTCTTCCACTCCATAGCTGAAGCACTGAGGAGGTGGGAATTACCTGTATCTTTTATTTCTGTTTTCTATGACTTGATACATGTATATGGATATCCAGGTTTATGATAGATTTCAAATGTTTTTGTCTATGGAAGTTTTATAAATATGGAAAATGATAGTATCTGCTATAAGTAAGTGAAGTATGGCTTTGCTCTTGAAAGGCCACTGTAAAATCATTTTCTAATCATTTTTGAAGGTTTGTGCTAATATGTATTTGTCTTATCAGTGACACTCATGTGCTGTATTATAAAACTTTATCATTTGAATAGGTTTAAAAATGCTGACTAGAGAAAAGGTTTCTAGTGTAAAAAGATAACCCTGGACAATAGACAATGGTAATACTGGAAGAATTTATATTGCACATTTATAACAATCAGATTAAAATTCTTAATATCAGCTGTGCTTCTCTAACATTACACATATAATATGCAGTTGAGCTCATATGCAATGAAATCATATATGCTGAAACTACACAGACTGAATTCTTCAATTATTTCAATGCAGTTGAACAGATTTTAACTTTCCCCAGTCATTGGTTGAATTCAGAAATGTACTCCAATAAAATGTAGTTCTTTGGAGCACATGTCTTGTGTAGCCATGGAGAGATGGCTACACATGCATGGTTTCATGTGGACTCATCACTGCTGTCCTGAGCACTAGTAGAGATAGGGTAAGTCACATAGATTTTCCCTTCTCCATTATTAAAATGTCCTCAGGGCCTTCCATCTTATTCTTAAATTTCAGTAATGTCATGTACTGTTTTTTTTTGTTTTTTTTGTTTTAATTTAATGAATTCATTTCAGAGATGGGACTTGTCTTCCTGCATTTGGAAATGACCTTTTGAATATATTCACATCATAATCAAAAGACAGGAATGTTAAAAGCTATCTTCAAAAAAAGAAAAAAGAAAGAAAGAAAGAAAAAAAGATATGTGATTACAAACATGTCCTTTGTTAGAGAAATTGTTCTGTTGCTAAATCACTCTTTGAAAATGCTGCTTCTATGACATTTTCTTGGAAGAACTGACAGCCACATATTGGAAGCTACATAGTTATCCTGTAAATCAACCATAATATATTTATTATAATATATATATAAGCCTAAGGGGAGGAAAGGCATTCCATGTTTTCTCTATTAATGTTTGCAGCAGCGATGTTGTGCTTGTTACATTGTTTATAATACTCTATCACTACTCAGAAGAACATAGAGGGTTTTTTTGAGATTTTGGTAGGGGTGTTTTAAATAAAGTTCTTTATAAAATAAACAAACAAACAAACAAAGTAGCTTTCCAAGGAAAGAGTAAAAGAGTGAATCATTCAAGAAAGCATCTCAAAGTATACTAGTAAATTATACACAGTGACTACACTTTAAAGGCTTAGACTTGATTAGCTTAAGTCTGCCTTAACAATGATATTAGACTGTCCATGATACTACCAAGGCCAGTGTCTTTACTTTGGCTTTGCTGAAAGTGTCACAGAATATAAATGTAATGAAAGATGTCAGAGAACCTTACATTTAAAAATAGTTATTTGATCTGTCTCACTATAATACTACTTAGATTCTTAATTAGAGTACTTAGATTATTAAAACACAAACAAACAAACAAAAAAGGATTTGATTGCATTCCTCCCAATTAATGTATGGCTTGTTTTGTGTTGTGTTGTGGGCGAGTTTGTTTGTTTTCCTCTCATACAATTTGTTTCAGAAATAGAAAATGTATGACAAGAAAAGCTTTATGGAAAATGAATGGAAACCTCTCTTAGGCATATGACATGGATTCATGATACAGAATGACACTGTATGAAAATAAATAAAAACTGTTTGATTATCTAATGTTGTGAGAATAGTTTTCTGGGTTTTCAAGCAGCACACCTCTGAGTTTCTTAAAACTTGTCTTCATTGCTTACCACAGCTTGTCTGAAAACAAGTAACTAGCCATTGCTTATAGTAACAAGGCCTTTGGTTGATTCTGTCCTTATGCACATGAGGCGAATATGATCAGTTATTTTGTAGGCAGCTGTTCCTGTCCCTGTGCCTTTAAGCTGTACCTGCCTGGCAGAGATGTGAACACAAACCCCATGGGAAGCAATTTTTGAAATAGATTCAAAGCAGCTTGGCTCACTCTGTGTTTCATGTAACTTTTATTTTTGATCACGATGACATAGGTTAAAAATAGCTGAGATGTTTGTACTGTTCATAAAATAGCAAATACTCTGGGTTTATCACTGTCAAAACTAGACAAACCAAATAGCTTTAGTCTGACAGCTTGGTTCCTGCTTGTCATTTTTCTGTGAACTGGTGCTGCTATGGAAGAAACTGGTAGTGATACAGCAGAAAGCCTTGAGTCTTGCTGGACAAAAAAAAAAAAAAAGAAGAAAAAAAAAAGTGTTTGTGTTGACATACAGACACAGAGTAGCTTTATAATAGATCTCAGGGGTTAGTATGAATTCTAAGTAAGTGCACAGAATTAAAGGAATTTTGGAAATAGAAAAAAAGACATATCCTCAAAAATCTTTTATTTCTCTCTGTTAATTGAATCAGAATGAACTCCGATCTTAGTGTTTAGTAGATAGTGTAATAAATGTACTGACAGAAGAGGAACTCTGAGAAAAATTTTGAAAAAAAAGAAAAAAATCTATTTGTGTTTTTCTCACCTCTTTATGAATTATATTCTGGAAAAGGCAAAGGCTGGACATTAGAAGTAATTAGGCCTTTCCCAAGTATTCTCAAGGACATCTGAATTCTTTTAATTTTTTGGAATTTTAATTTTTGCATCCTTTGAATAGAGATAGCAATGGTTAATTCACAAGGTCTATTAAGACTCAAGTAATAGGGGTAAAGTGTGCTGGCATCTTTTAGATTAACAAAACTGTTCCAAATTACTGGTATTTTCTATATGCATTTATTTAGTACCAGCACTTTATTTTGCTTGTGCTTCTGTCCTGCAATATTAATGAAATCAAATATATTTTTGTTTGCATTTAATGAATATGCAATTTTGGTGCATATTCAATTTTTTGACTATGAGAAATATCCTTAGAGTTTATTTGATGTGTCTGAAAATGCTAAAAATATACATACATATATATGAGGAAGAACGAATAAAATAATCTGAGACACACTGAACAACATATGTGTCTGAGCTGATACTAAGAGCCTAGTAGAAATTTTGTGGAATCTAACACTTTTAACTTTGTTTAGCTGAAATTATTCAATTTTTCTAGCTTTATTCTTCATATGCAATAAACTGAGGGGGTGGTAAGCTTTACAAAATGATAACTGGAACTTAAGACAGTGTGAATAACTCTATGATATTTTTAAGTAAAGTCTCTTTACATAATTAAAGAGAACAAAGTGCCTCAGTCTTGTTTGCTTTGCATTTGTAAAGCCAATGAAAATGGCTATGAAGTCAATGTATTCAAATTTATGATGTACTTTAATTTTACTTAATTATTTAATTTTACTCATTAATACTTTCTGACACATTTATAGAAAAGTAAACATGAATGGCAATCTTAACAATAATGTAAAATGATATGGGATGCCAAAGTAAAACTGGTTTACATCATAAGCACAGTTAAAAATACAGAAGATCAGGGTATTAACTGAGAAGTTTAAAAGTCACTGATTTCTCAGCCGTATTCCTTTCTTTCCTCCTATTTTTTATCTCCTCCTTCTGCAGAAGTGCAAACATGAAGAGGAGAGTAGAGAGTTTTGTTCAGGCTCTACCTGAAAGTGGGAGTCTCCCCTTCGTATTAGACATGGCATTGCTCTCCTTAAAACGGGAGAGGGCAAAACCTGCCTTTCTGTGAGTTATGTAAAATACAACTGTAAAGTTTTCTGGTCTTCTCAGAAGGTGGACTCAAATATTATCATCCCTATATTAGAGTATTTGGGAAGAATGACTAGATCAGAAATATGGATGTGTGTCCTCAGAAGTCCTCTTCTAGAATTCTTAACTTGTTATTTTACTAAATGGTCACTGTAGTCATAAACTAATTTCTCATTAACTGCCCTCTCTGAATATGAAAATATTCCTGCTTTTTATACTGCATATTTATTGTCTGTACTAATTAAGGATTTTTTAAAAAAATCTTAAAGTGCTTGTTAAATTCTCTGAGGCTCCACCAGGCAGGAGAACTCGGGGCTATCTCTGACACTTCTGACCAAAGGAATCTCTAAGGAAAAAAGACTGGCAAAAACATCAGCAAGCTTATGTTGAAATCAAGCCAAAGAGAGAACAAATGCCACAGCAAAGTTGGCTGAATTCCCCTGATAGTATTTGGAAGCTGTCAAGAGGACGTAATTGTTATCAGAGAAGAAAAAAGAAATACTGTGGATAATGAGAAATTCAGACTGGCGTAGGGAAAGAAAGCAATACTGGAAATCAGTTGGGAGGGTTTTAGAAAAAAAAAAAGAAATGGTTACAGTAGTGAAAAATGAAACATTCTAATTGGTAAGAGGAAAAGAAGGTTGAGGAAGAAGTCAGAAACAGGGAGAAAAGGAGAACAAGAAGATCCTCAATGAATCAGAGTATTTTCAAAGAGATTTCAGATAAATGGTGAGACATGAAAGTTCTTTCTTTTCAAGCAGCTAAGAAAGAATAAAATAATTGCAATCTTAGATTATCTTGTTGTGGAGGTCTGTGATGATTATTTGAGGAAGTATCTATATTTTTACAAAATATTCAGGGCAATCTGAACTCAGAAATATTCAGAATGGTATGAATAACTTCTTTCCTAACTTACTCTAAACTTAATTACTCAAGTGGCCAATCCCCTCCATAAATTGATTTCAAGTTAAAATTTCTCAGTTCCTCAAAAGAGTCAATATTTACCTCTGATGTTTTATATCATGTCAGTATGTATAACAAAAAAAAGAAAGATTTATGTGAAAGTCAACTAACTTATTTGAATGTTTTATTAATTCATACTTAACTGATGGATTTCCTATTACCAAATTTCTAATGAGACAGACAAAAGCAAAATAAATGCCGTGTTCAGACATAATGACAGAATCCTCCAAGCCCTAGAATGGTTGTTTCCAATGCTGCACTTGTACTAAGCAAGTACAAAGAGCATATTGATCTGCTGCTTTCTCAAGAGACTGTCATTTTCTTCCAGTTTCCAGTATCTTCTTTTATGTGAACATCAAATGTAGAAATGCAGAAGGGAGACCCTATAAAGTCTTGGTAGCAATTCATTTTCATAAAAAATACAATTTCAAATGGATGTTGGACTAATACTTTTTTATATATCTGAGATACATATTTATATTTTGAAATATAGTAATCTGTCTAATAAAAAACTTTAAGACCCTAAGTCAATGCCATAGTGATTTTCGAAATCACTATGTTTATACACACACACATATAGATATTTGCATATTGTCTCATGCAGCTATTTCTCCAATTGAGAGTGTAAAGGTTTCTTTTTAACAGAAAATTTGCACTGTAGCAGCTAACACTGCTATTTGCTAAGACTGAATTTGCTGTGAGGTCAGGTTTAAGAGTAAAACAATGATAATATTAACACCATGCACTTTATCATCTTATACTTGTCTTAAATGAAAAAGCAATAAAGTAATTTTGTAAAAAATGTATAGATTCCTCAAGTTTGCTCTAATTCTGTTAAGAAAGAGGTTTTACTCAAAGCTGACATACATTAATATATTTTCAAGCATTTAGATTTTTAAAATATGATTTCTACTTTGCTTTTTGCAAGCACAAGAAATTTAATGTAAATCATAAAGCAAACCTACTTCTTGGAAAAATCTAGTAGTTTACAAATGCATCTTGATAACTGGTTCGTGCCCAGTCATGCCGGAACAATTCTGAATACCTCTCTGAGAAGTAAAGGGGCTGCTAAGATGAAGTCTCTATACTCAAACCTATATACATAAATATATTTTTATTTCCAGGTCACTCTATGTGTTACAAGGTTGCCTTGCTTCACCCCTGAGTAAATTAGAAACTCTGTATAGTCATGGTACAGTAGAGTGCCATCATGAAGTAAGAAGCCTGGATTTAAGAAACAGGAATACTGAATTCCAGACTTTGCACAGTGCTGATGTAAGTGTATTGCTTCTAGATCCAGACCTAGCTGCTTCAGAGCTCACTAAAGTATATCTGCAGAGCAGTGATCTAAGAGACTAGTCTGACTCAAGGAAGTTAAGGATTAGGAATTTAATCATGGCTGTGCAAGGATAATGGCACTGGAAAGTCATAATAAGTTTATTCCATGCTAACGCAGCCATAAATTGATTGTCTGTAATCCGTAAAAATGCATACGTGTTAGGTGCTGTCAGCAGTTTTAAGGACCCAGAGAGTGTCTGAATGAGGTACAGAACAGATTAGTTATTCATCTTTAAAACATCAGTGTTTTTCTTCACCTGGCCTCCTCAAACACCCCCTCATTTACAACACATCTTTTTTTAGTCCTAAAATGGCTGTTGCTGTCATCATAGGAACTGTAATGAGACCCTAAGTGTATATATATTTAAAAATAAACAGTTTGAAACACTCGAAATGAAATAAAATATTGGAAGGCAACAAGGAGCTAAAGCTCAGAAAAGTTACTTGATTGATTTCTTTGTACTATTATTTTTTTGCTATTAAAATGACTAAGCTTTATGACTGAATGAAACTCATAATTGAGACTAGCAAATTTTGTGTTGAATGCCATCTCACTGCTGTTCAAGTGAGCACTGCAAGTTCAATACTTGAAGGGTAAGACCAGTTGGCTTTATGATTGGTTTATGCCTCCTGAACAGGGGCCTTGCAATTTAAATCATGAATCTTGAATATATTAAGTAGATGTCTGACTACAGCTCTGTAAATTAAACATTAGTCACTGCTATGACTTTTCAAGGTGAATATAAACCACAAGACTCAACTATGCAATGCCTTTGGTCTTCGCTGTTTCTATGAACTATTATGATGATTGCATTCAGAAAATGGACTATATCTATCCAGCTTAGATTTACCTTCAGGTCCCTCCACATTAAGAATTTGCTGTGTTCACCCCAGCAATGCTTACTGAAGTTTCGCAACTAAAGGTCTACCCTCTTAGGGGTGATGACAAGATTACCTTCTGGTCATTGTCCTCTTATTCAATTTATTAAAACAAAACAATATTTCAGGAAAAGCATAAAAGAGAAACATCAATTCTCTTGGCCTGTGTCATAGACCCTGATTTTTCTGAGAGGACGTAAACCTCCCTAACTGCTGATAGAATGATAAAGCGGTGAGATGCAAGAAGTGGAAAAGGTTTAGAAGGGTGTCAGTCTTAACTTTGTGATAAAGGTACTTGATGAGCCAAGCAAGTGTGACACACACCTGGAACTTTTGTTCACAGAAAAGGAAGAAATGGTTGAGGAGATGGTAATCAATGGAAATCTTGGCTTTGATGACCTTGATATGATGGAGTTCAGGGGAGTGAGAAGGAGAAGAACAAGAGCAAATATCCAGTCAAGTATAATTAGATGAGGTAGAAGAAACTTCAAGAAACCAATGTCAGACAAATCTGAGGGACAAAGCATCTCATCAAAAGATGGCAAGTCTTTAAGGACAGTATCCTTTAAGGTCAAGATTGGTCCATCACAACACTTAGGAAAACAAATGACTATTTCCAGATATTGGAAAGAGGATTTTAGGACAAAAGGTAGAATTTTAGAAATGTCTTCCAGACATATAAGATTCATATTAAGAAAGCTAAAATTCACTAAGAGTTGTTGGTTTTGGGAGCATCATAGACAACAAGAAAAAACAAGGAAAACATGGGCTGAATGCCAACACTGCTAACTGAGGTAGATGACTAATGGTTATTCACAGGAATAATGTACTCAGTGTTGCCCTTTCTCAGTCTTCTTCAAATTTCTTCATGAACATTTTTGGACAGAAGAAGGAGAATAAGGTGGCTGGTAACAGCATAGATTTACTAAGAGCAAATCATGGCTGACCAACCCATTTGCATTTATAATTAGATGACTGAATTTGTGAAGAGAGAACAGTGTAGGTCATTTATCTCAACTTTAGTAAAGTTTTTGATACTGTTTTCCACAATATTGTTGAATTCAAATTAGGATGTTAAAGTCTGGATGGGTCACTGGGCTCCTTCTACTCTGAATTGGCCTAAGATCCTATACTAAGATACTGATCTAAAGACAACAAATTGCTTGGCTGGGTATGCCTAGACTCCTATGCAGTCAGTCTTCCTCTCACTGAAGGCCTTAGTGGATTTGAACTTCCTGTATGCTGTTTTTCATGGTCTTTCTCTCCTATTTTATTGAATAGGGCATTTCTTTTCATATAGATCTATTTATATAGATTTTATTTATATAGAAGTCTTTTGTTTCATATAGATTAAAGTTCTTTGTCCTCCTTGTCTTTTAAACTTCAAGAAATAAACATTGCTTTGACACCAGAAACTGTTCCAGTTTCTTTAGTTCTGGCCAGAGATGCAGTTTATCTTGCCTTCCTTTTAAAGGCTGCTATCAATATGAAGTCCATAAAGATACATAAAATACTTGAAATATTAAAATATTACATTGTCCAAATATAACAAAATTTCATCAGAATATTGTATTCCATGACTTCTTCTATAATCATTTGCATTATCATCATGCACACCAACTCCTGAGGAGTTATACTGATAAAGTGGACTAGTCCTGATTAGGCACTCTTCGGCTGAGTAGAGAGATCCATATTAGCAAACCTTCCATTGGCTTTCTACATATAGGTATAATGCTCTGAAAAAATGTGTATGAACAAAAAAGAGATGGAAAAATTTAGCAATAGAGATGCAGAATATGAACTGTATGCTTCCATCTAAATCCAGAGAAGTAGAAATACAATTCTCCATGTAGAAAAGAAGCCACATTCATTTTCTTGCTGTAAAATCTTTTTCACTAATGGCTCCTCAGAGACCTTAATTATGCAGCAGTTAATACAAAATGTAAAATCCACTTAGAAAAAGGGGGACAGCTACTACTATCAGTGAAAGCAGGTAGAGAGATGGTATCAGTTACAGTGTGAGTGTTATCAGGGGAGTGGAGCTGAATTCTATGAGCAACTCTTTCCCCTTATCATTCAGGCAAGGCATGTCATTACTGTGCAAAAAAATATTCACTTGACTAGTGTGAAGATATTCATATTCATTTGACTAGACACTATTGTTAGGACCGTGGATTTATAGGAGATTTATAGGAAACCAGGAAACCAAGAAACCAGACCTACGGTACTTCCCAGTGAGGTGCATAGGCTTTGAATCACTTCATCCTATATGGTTGCCTAGCTGGCCAGATTAGGTGTATATAAAGAATCTGCACCTGAATGTAATAAATGATCAAAATAAAATTCTCTGTGAAGTATATTTTGTAGTTGAATTAAACCATGAGTTACTAGCCCAATTTGCCTGAAGGACTAAGAAAAAATTGGACCTAGAATTGTGAGCCTACAAAATTAAATACAACATCTGCACACTTCACCCCCGGCAAGTGTATATGTTATAACCAGCACCTGGAACAATTGTATGACATGTAGTGCTGCTGATTATCCAAATTTTATATGGCTATATTTAAGTCCATTTAGTTCAAGTTGATGGAGCATCTACCTATGATTATTGACAATGCATTATGTACTTGACAGGAGTGCATGGAGAGCAAAAACAGCACTGAAGAATAATAAAGTCTGTAAAGTAACTACTCAGGTGTCAAAATATTTAAGTTGAATCAAAGAAATATATAGCACTTGCTTTTCTTTGAACTATCTATGGAAATGTCAAAATGGCCATAAAACTTTTAACTTTCATATCCTATGGCATCATATGGTGAACATATTTGTAAACATTTAGAGCCTCACTGTTTTAGCTGCATGCCATGGCACATTGGACAGAAACAGAATTTTTACGTTCTCTGTTTTAGATACCTCATTTCTATCTTCTGACTTGCTTCTGCAGTGAATTATATACCCCCAGTTAGTCATTAGGGAATTTCTGGTCCTAACATCAATCTTCTGAATTGCATCTGAGCTAGAAGCCTGAATTATATGATGTCAATTCTATAGATATTGGGTGAGCATAACAGAAAAAATGTTTCTTGCACCACTCATACTAAACTCCAGATATGTATATAAATAGACTAGAACAAAATATCTACACACAATCTTTCTGAAAATACTTTTACTTTTCTTGGAAAAGAATTCAGGTTCATAGTCAAGGAGATATTCATTAAAATTAGCAATTACATTATGTAATATGAAATATTTCAGATAATATTGGTCTATATGTAGTCGAGAAACATGCAGTGTGCTGCAAAGATCATCTATTTCTACTTGTCAGAATAGCCATTACTTTTCTTTTTGCCTATTATAGTCAAGTCATGACTGGAAATTATGTTTTTAAAACTTACATATGAAAAGTTGAATTTTAGTTGGAGGGAACAGTTACCAAAGATTGAAAAGGAATTTTGTGTCTCCTATCTTCAGAATCAATTGCCTTAAGTTGTTTAAGCAGATGACATTTTTGCATGGTCCCTGTGAAACACAAATGACGTAGCCTTTTTTAGGAATAGACATCATGGGGAAAATGGAGATACAAAGCAATTCAGATATGGCTTCTATAAATCACTTAAGTGATTGTAGAAAATTTTTCGGTTAAGTGTGGAGATATTTGTATCCTTCACTAAAATAAAAATAAAAATTCCAACCAAATCTACCCCACAGAAAGTGTTGGTGCTTTTATTTGCTCTAATGCGTATCATCTGAGCCAGTATGTGGTGATAAAGTGGGAGGAGATGAAGACAGCTTCTACTACCTTAGTCCCATTGCCTTCCCCTTTATTTTTACAAATGCTCTCTTTTTCTGATAGCTTTTGTGCAATTTGTAGATCTATCACACAAATGACAACAATTTTCTTTCATCTACTTTCCTGTTCAAGAAAATTATAATTTTTACATTTTCCTGATTAATTTGCACCTTGTTTTATGAGAGAGAACAAAAAACTTCGCTAAAGAGACAGTGTGAGAAAAATATATGGTAGTCATTAATTGTAACACTTTGGCATTTGTGACTTTATTGCAAGCTGGAAGTTGGGAAAGTAGATAAATTCTCCTCTGATATGAATTTAACTGCTAAAATAAAAACCTCTTCAAGGCCTACAGATGAAAACAACAGTAATAGGCTAGCAACAGTCTGTGAATTCCAATCAATAAAGAGTGAAAGCTGTTGTTTTATGAGTATTAGCATTTAACATTATGAATTGTTCACAGCATGCCAATCTGGGCTTAACATTCTCAATATTTAAATATCATTCAACAGTTATGAAACTGCCTGAAAATGTTCTCCTGCTGATTCTAGAAATTTATCTCCTGATTCTTTTATTTATAGATTTAAATACTATTAGTACATCCCTATGTTATGAGTTATTAGACCTTGAAGTATTAGATTGGAAAGAAGTCTCCTTTTGAACAGTGTTCATCAAATTCTGAGTTTTATAAAATCTGAAGATTTGTTATTAAAAAAAAGGGATCTGTACTGCTTTTTACTCATTTATTTATTTATTTAATTTATTTATTTATATACCATCTCAGGGTGTGAACTGGCTGTCTCTTTCTTTACTAGACTGAAATGAAATAAAGTTCTTAACTTCTGAACGTCAAAGGTCTATAAAATCAGAAAAATAATGTGATAATCTATTTCTCACATAGTTTTCTTGCACACACTGCATTTACAATGAAAGTGTAACTCTCAGGGAAAATAATAAATAGCCTTGATTTTCAAGCTATTTCAACTATAAAACAATCTTTTGTAAAATTTTTTAATAGTCATTTTCTCAACCTTAAAATATTCATCTAGAAAGATCTAGATGAATTATCTAGAGATAATTTTCCGATTTCAGTTTCCAGACAGAAAACTAGAATTAGAGGTAATGGTTACAAACTGAAACACCAGAAGTTCCACAGGAACTTAAGGAAAAATTTCTTAACAGTGAGGGTGACGAAGGTTCCCAGGAGAGATTGTGGAGTCTGCTCTTCTGGAGATCTTCAAAACACATTTGGATACAGTCCTGTGCCACATGCTCTAAGTGACCCTGTGTGTGCCGAGGTATTGGACTAGATGACCTCTAGAGGTCCTTTCCAACCCTAATGATTCTATGATTCTATGATTCTATGACAGTGGACTTTGCTATTTATTTACTTATTTTTTAAGCTATATTGAAAAAGTTTTTCTTATCTCATATCCCATACCGAGAGAAAAATCTCCCAGAAGCTTACCTAGCCAATGGAGAGAAATCCTCTGTAGGTTTCCTCTATTTTCAGCAGAGCTTTTATTGGAGATGATAGACTCAGAACAGGATTGAAGCATTAGTCCAATATTGTTTTTCTGTTTACAACTGAATCATTCTAAAGTGATTAGCTTCATGAATCTCCCACTGTCTTTTCCCCAATACCCTGATTAGTCTTGAGTCTTTCATTTGGACATTCTCCAATTTAACAACCTACCTCTTGAGTTGTGTATACCAGAATTGGACGTATTAATAGAAGATGTAGTAGTGCCAAATACAGGAGTAAATTATGTATTTTTATCACTGTTCTAATTTTTTAATTGCCAGATTTTGGCAATAGTGTCCATATTCTCTGCTCATATTTACCTGGTTATCAAGTATGATTTCTCTGTTCTTCTCAGAGACAGTTTCAGGACACCCCTCATCTCTATATCCCAGCCTACTTTGTTTCAATATGTACACCTTTTTATTTTTCTCTATTAAAATGTGTACTGTTTGATATTGTCATGTTTATAAAGTAAGGTAGGTTATTCAGAGTCCTGTCTGCTTCATTACTTAATATTCTTTGTTCATCTGCAGCTTTATCTGCAATTTATTTTATTTTTTATCTTTATAGGTTTTATGATGATGTTAAATAATGTAGGGCTAATGAAAATCCATTCCTGTTTGACCTCAGTAAAAGCACAATCAGTGTTGATTACCTGCTTAAAATTATTTGAATTCAGTCTTTGATGTAACATGTATCACATTATTAGATAGCACTTCATCTTCTTAATCAACTTTGTTATGTTTAACCACATAAATGGCATCATAGAACTCAAGTATACTGCAATATTAGGAACCAACAGTGTTACCAAAATAATATGAACAAAACAAATAAATATATTATAGAATGCCTAAGGTTGGAAGGGACCTCTAGATGTCATCTAGTCCAACGCCCCTGCACACATAGGGTCACCTAGAGCACATGGTACAGGGTGGCATCCAAGCGGGTCTTGAAGATCTCCAGAGAAGGAGACTCCACAACCTCCCTGGGCAGCCTGTTCCAGGGCTCTGTCACCCTCACCATCAAAAAATTTTTCCTTAAGTTACTGTGGAACTTTTGATGTTTAAGTTTGTGGCCATTTCCTCTTGTTCTGTCGGTGGCCACTACTAGTAGTAGATTATATGATCTACTTCTGTTGCGATTTGAGGAGGGGGGCAAATTTAGTAAGAGATAAATCTGCTTGCATTCCAGCCGATCCTCTGAGGTTACAGAAACTGCGGGCAGGTGGATTCATCTCTTAGGGATACAGGTAACTGCAGGTAACTACAGGCCTGACTCTCACAGCACTGAATTGACGGACAGTTTGTCAGCTATAGATCCAGCTGCCTTCAAAACAAGTTGTCAAGTTCATGAATAGTATGATTTATTCAAATACAACATTTACAAAGCAGGTTTCAGATGTCAGTACAGGAAACTCACTACTACAGTGTGGGGTTCTTAGTTAGCTCTAATGTACAAATGTGCAATCATCGCTCACCCAAGAATATGGAATTTGGCTCTCAACCTCGAAAAGTCTCCTCAGGCGGTGTCCCAGCCTAAGGGGAGGAAAGAGATTCAGCCCGATGGCTGATCTAGAAATTATGATGGAGTCTTCCCTCTAACTTCTTCCCTCCTTAGTCATCTTTTGTACCTTTTTTTTTACATTCAAATGGGGCTTGAGTGACTGTAGTCAAACTTACTTTTGTTATTAATAGATTGAAAAGTTTCTCGCTCTCATTTAAAGGTACAGTCAATCGAAAGGTACAGACAGCATACTCAGTGAGGAGTGGTCATACCTTGGAGGCGGGTAACTTTTGGCACAGATGTGTGTCTTAGTATTATAATGAAGTTATAATGAGGAAAAGTTTCAGCAAAGTTCACCCAAAGGGACTGATGTGCCACCCTTGTTGGCACAGCATCAGACATCTTATTGTGGCTTATATGTTGCATGGTACCACCAGGTCCGCCAAGCTGCCACCTCTGCAGGGAGTACAATAGAGTTTGGCCACAGTGTCTTCACTCCTCTCCACTCTCCAGTCATTCATCAGCTGCTCGGCACCACCAAGTTACCAACTCCATAGGTAGTACAACAGAGTTTGGCCATGGTGTCTCAAATCTGCTTCACTCTTCATTTACTCTTATTAGTGTGTGCTAGGAGGGCAGATTGTGTTGCTGAGGGAATCATGGAGGAGCAGATTCTGTACAAATCAACCGTCTTGGAAGTGATAACTGTCTCTTATCAAGCCAAGCAAACCTCTGTAATGCCATAACTTCTGTTACGCCCTATTTTTTCTCTAATATCCCCTTTCTCAAGTGTCATTCAGCATGAGTTATAGAAAGTTGTGGGAAAATTACTTGAAATCAAAGTGTGGTAATAGGGGTGGGATCAAACGAAGTACATCTAGTAAAGGACGTAAATGTTTATAACAAGAAATATTTTTACATGCAAGTGAAGAGTAAGAGGAGAACTGAAGAAAGAGTGGACTGGTATTATCAAGTATGAAGGCTAATTATAGATGGTCACTTCATTTTCACTTGGAAGCTCAGCTGTGATACGGTTGATAACAGAATTGCCACCAGCGTTGACAGATAAAGAACTGGGAATCAGGAAATAAAAAACAGATTATATACAGGCTATGCATTATATAGATATTATATAAGTTAGATTACACCAATTCATTTTACTTGGACAATAATCACTCCAAGAAGAGCAGCCAACCCAAATCAAATAGTTGATTAGCATTATTAGATGTGATTGCAAATACGTGCTGCCACATTTATTTGATCCATAGAATAAAGAACCTCAAATAAGCAGCTACTTCAGTCAGAAGAGTGACATACTTAGTGCAGATGCAGATGCTGAGATATCAATTATATAGTGCTTACTTCTATAATGTTCCTGAGGAATGTAGTGGAAGATAATTCCAAAATCTCAAATAATCTGAATTTGGTACTGTCCATTTATTCCAGAATAAGTGAAATTGTTTTATGCAAATATCAGCTCTATTAAGAGACTCTATGATCTGCAAGGGAGGGAAGTAGGTGATGTTATTCTGAGATGTTATTTTTAATTAATTACATTTAAATATTTTATTATTTTTATTAAATATTGTTTTGTTTATTATGTTTATGTTATTAATCTAATTGTCTTTAGACAGCTATGATAGTCTAACAGAAGACAAGCTCTGTTACAAGATCTTGTCACCAGGTTTTCTAGCAATGATAATATACTTATACAACCCACTCATTTCGAAGACTTTTAATCAAAGGCCCTTGAACTTTGTAGGAAGATTTGTTTCATGCACTGTTCTTCCAACAGTCCATCCTCTTTCCTCTGCAGTGTTTTCTCGCTCCCTCCATGACTCCACCACTGCAATACTACCACACCCTCTTTGTTGCCCTACTAGGCGAATCTGGTAACTTCTGTTTTGCTAATTTTTTTTCTTCTGTGCTGCCCAATTCAAGTAAGTAGTAGCAGTTGCTTTCTTCAACTCTCCAAATGTTTCTCTTAGGGAGAAGCCACACTCAGGCAAGCCTACTGTGAAAACGCTTATCAGATTGTAAATTGTCTGGCATATCATGTAGATATGGTTTCTTTATTCATTAGTTTGAAGCTTCCTGTTACATATGAATTTACTATATGATGACTTTTATACAAAAGTGCTATAATGCCTGTGTGATGGATGTGCTCCTTACCTAACTTTTCACACAGCCCTATTCAGGTGTTAACTACCACCTTGTCTGATCCTGGCGGTTGCCTCCCTGATTTCTTCCCGCACTCAGACATTAACCACCAATAACAGTCCTGATGGGAACATCCTGATGCAGAGATAAAAGCATCTGGTGTATACACCAGCTAAAAGTCCTCTGAAATGAAAGAATGACTATAAATAAGTCATGTTATCCCATAAATATGAGGATAGCCCAAGAGACCTTTGAGCTCTCTTTGCATCACAGAATATGCATCTCTTTGCATGCCAGGATGTCCCCTTGAGCAGGGATGCCTCTCAAGGATACTCCTTGGGGCTGGCAGATCCTTCCCACAACAGATTTGTGGTAAGTGACTATAGAGTGCTCTCTCTTGTTTTGAATTTGTAAACTTTACTTTATAACTGTGCACAAAATTCTTTAGTCAAAAACTGTTGACCAGCTCTGGGACTAGGACTGGATCCAGCTGCATCCAGACTCCTCTCAGAAGGAGTTTGGAAAGCAAGGAGGTCCAATCTGAACCTCAAGACTCAGTATGAGGACATCCTTGGCAATTCTGTGTGTATCTTGAACCTCCGTGTAGTAAATAATAAGTGACCTTGCCATAGAACCTCGTGAAACCATTGTCCATATTAATAACACCTATTACTATTTCTTTCACAGGAGTGAAGTGCATTGTGTCACTTGTCCCCACCATCACTCATTCCACCTGCTGTGTGACCTTAGACCCCAATGAAGTTGAAAATTTGAGTGTGATGTTGTGTGACCAGGGTCCTCTTTATCCTCTTTTATGTAAGATGTGTTGGATAAACGCTTTGAAATGTTGAAGCAACATGATGCTTCTGTCTCTCTGTGGATTCCCAGGCTTCCTGACACATCATTACAGCCTCTTGTACATTTTATCCAAGGGGCACAGTGAAATTACAGTACTGGTGGCACAAGCCATATCTCCAGTAGAGGTAGGCCTTCTGAAAGCTTATTCTAAGGAATCTGGCATAAATGCAGACTAAAATCTTATAAAAGGTGAAGTTTCTTCCACAAAAAACTCCTACTAAGACTTCCTAGAATTTGAGAGACATATGGTCTTGTTGGCTTAGAATGTTTTGAAGCCTTTATCCTTGGTTATGAGATGCTGAAGAGATGGAAACAGTAAAAGGAAAAGAGGAAGACAACAGTGTTTCTACCTGTGGCCAGAAACATGATTATCAAGGCGTTTTGTAGAATCAGCTAGTACTTAATCATCCCACTGGAGAAGACAAATTACGGTTGTATTAGGTTAAATGTGAAAGGGATCTGCACATACTATGGCTTCTTGGCAGCCTTTCACAAGATCCTGCTGTATGATACAGCATGACATGATGATTCAAAAGGCATTTGGGATCCTGTCATTGAGGTAGTACCTGAGGATACAGTATATCACAGTAAGTTGTTTTAAAGCTCAATTCTCTGCTACCCAGCTTCAATTTCATCTCTCTTCAAAAGAGAAAAAAGTCCTTCCACCTGGATCCATTTCAGATGTGATTCTCATATATACGGTATTAATCTTTGATTAAGTTTGCTATGTCATCTGATTACCTTGGTGAAGAATTTTATGCCTAAAGGTAGCAAGGGATGCAGATCGTTACCCATGAGAATGTGTGCACCCTGATTTAATCCATACTAATGTCTGTTCATGAATGAAGGAACCAGACCGTCTGAAGCCAGTTTGTGGATGTTTGTAATCTTTAGAGAACATATGTTTTACACCAAGGGTAGATGATCACTGTGTTCCTGAAACACGATGCTCTAAAGAATCAAGAATTCCTGTCCATTCCTGTAAGTGTGTAGACCATTGCAGGATGGGGATTTGTATTTCTTCACTATTTTAGGAACCTTTCTTAAAAAAACCCACCAATGTGCTCTGAAGCTCTAATGATACAAACCACAGGCAATGGCTGTACAAGTCAGGTACAAATTGCCCCGTGGCAATTTGATGAATGGGAATAATTAGCAACTGAAGGAATCAAGAGGTGACATGAAGCTTAAAAAAAAACATGAAAAAAAAACCCAGACAAATAAATAGTGAATCACAAGTCAGGAAGTCAGAAGTATCAGTGGTCAATTCACTCAAAAGCAACTGAAAGATGACCTTTTGCCACTTGAATGATGATTGCATGGCCAGCATAAAATCTATCTGACCATTTCTTCACCTCTCCTTATCTGTAGGAACAGTTTCTATTTCTATTATTTTAAAATGACTTATTTATGTACAACTTGATCATTTTTGCAGCAGCAATTGCCTTGGAATGCATAGGACATTCCACCCAGGATGTTAATCAACACATAAATTAGACATAGCACAATGGGCACTGTCTGAGGGAATCACTAGCACTGTGTGAAATTCCCACATGGAGAGTTCCTGTAAAAATCAATCAAATAAATAATTAATTAGAAGGGTGGCTAGAATATGAGTCAGTCAGCCAGTTTCATGTCAAGTCCATTGTCTCAAACTAATCCATTATCTCATCTATGTAGATGACTCTCAGAGGTGTTTTTGGACCATCTAGGGATTTCATGGCTTAAATTCTCCAGAAGTGTATATAATCTTGATCATCATGGCAATTACGCATTATTATAATTAAATAATTTTATTTATAATTTATAATTTATATATTTATTTTAATATTTATATTTATATTTAATTTATATTTATATATTTATAATTAAATAAATGATTTTCATAGAATTTTTTCTTAGAATTTAAGCTCAATACCTTATTGATATTATTTATATAATCTACTACCTAACCATAATGCAATATATATTGCTGTATCAGTCAGTAAACTACATATATATATATATTCCCAAGATCTTTACATTCTGCTTGCAGAGTTTCTTTGCTCACGGTGAAAAATTTATGAAACAAAGGTGACCCTGTGAGGCCTGAAAGTTCTGAAGAAAATCTCCTGTTGAAGGTGATTCACCTCATATGGTCAGTCTTTCATGCCACATGTGGAAGAAAGTATAGTGTCATCAGTCAGTGTTCTTCCCTGGTCAATCAAGAGAAGATCGATGTATTCCCAAATTATGATCTTACTATCACCTGAGAAGAGGGAGACAGCTTCACTGTCAGGGTTTGTCTATGTTCCACCATTAGATGTATGGTCTAGATGTATGCTAGATTTTACACCTGTGTTGCCGCAATTGGTATCATAGCTATGTAGAAATTTCAGTACAGAACTGAGAGACATTTTTTGTATATATTGAATAAGTTGGGATATCTCCATATGTGTGTGTGAAGAATCTGTATTGGAGGCAATACATAACACATACGGTCAACGGGGCTAAGAAAAAGGAAAGTGAGGTAGCTATCATGAGTTCCTGCTAAAATACTGCGCAGTGAATATTACAATCTCATAAGCATTTACAAAAGTTGTCTATGTCCATTGGCCCATAAGTATAAAAATGTACTCAGGCACTGCTGTCAAAGGCAGTGTTTCCTTTAGAACCTGTAAACATAAAGAATATACACATATCATCACTTTGTCCTATTATTAATGGCACATGAATTTACCCACAAGAGCCGTAGACATGACTTCAAGGTTTCAAAACAATCCTGAGTGGTACTGTGTAAATAGTTGCTGTGTTAGTCTATTATCAAGAATTTCACTTAGCCCTACTAGTAAAGGAGTCAGGGACTTACAACTGTGGCATAAAGGCATAAAGTTAATTCCTCACATTTTGTGCAAGATGCTACCCAGAGAAAGAACATGTAGTCACTGAGTGGTCATGAGCTTTAGTTCCCTTTGTAGTAATGCTTTTGCTTACATTAGTTAAGAACAAACATCAAAACTACTCTGTAGATGTTGTTACATCATTACAGGAGCTTTCATCAGGGTAGATTGATTACACCATATTTACACAGGCACAGCTCTAAACAGGCTGAGTTTCCTAGCAACGTGATCTTCATAAAAGTTACAGGGAAAATAATTATATTTAATAGAAGGTCTCTTTTCTAAATGAAAGGATATAATACTTCAGTTTCATGTTCCTAGAGACTGCTCATAGTCCTTTCCTTGTTCTTGTGCTCTTCATTTGCTGTCAGTTACGTAACTCCCTTTTCAGCACATAGATATCAGCAGCAACTATGTTAAAAGTGTGCTTTACAATTGTTGAAATCCAAGGTGTCTATGCCGTGATATGTCTTTTGTATATTTTCTTGAGAGGTGTTCAGAAGACAGAATTAGGGGAAAAGCAGACATCAGAGCTTAAAATATATTCAGTAGATTCAGGTTTAAAGGTTGTTGCAGACACATCATTATAAGAATTGGATAGCTTCTTACTATATTACTTAGAATGTCTATCTTTATAATGAGGAGACTCAACAACACCTTTTTTTAAATAAGGTTTGATAGAAGAAATATTGTGGTTTTCTGGTTTTATGTTTAATCCTGTACTGATGTGCACAATGGTATTTTCAACAGGAAACTCTAAAGGAAAAACAACAATAAAAATGTCCTCTGTACAGTGGACAACAGCTTCTATCAGCCTCCAGGCAGAAAAAAAAGGAAAGAGAGGGCTCCAGAGCCAAAACAGATTCTCTGCCTGGTATTGGTTGTGTATACGTATAAAAAAGCATAAATTCTAACCAGAACATTGCATGGCTTAAAAGAGCCTTACTCCAGAACATTAACAGAGAATTGGCCATACATAAATAAATAAAATCAGCACAGAAGAGACTTATCAAGATATGGGACTAATTCTTCATAGACTGAAGACTGGGAAGTGAAATTCATAGTGGAAAGGAATCTCATGATGTGTTCTTAACAGTGCTCCATAGATTTTTCTTACTGTGAGCTTTATTATGTGTATACAATATACATTAAATAATTTTATTTTTTCCTTCTTAGTAAGGTATTAAGACTAGCATGGCTGTTAGAGAAATGTGGAAGTGGGCTGTAGAATAACTAAAAATTATATACGTAGATTCTTTCATGTTATTCTGTAAGGCAGTTAAAACCAAGACTAAAAAAAAGTCACAATTAAGCCCCATAATTCTGAAATTACAGCTCTCCTTCAGTATCATCCACTCACCCACACTGCTTCCAAGATCAAGATGTTCAGAGCCCCCAAAGCAGTGATAGACTCATTAAAAATGACATTTGAAGAGCCAGAAAAAATTACTTACTTTAAATGTTGCCAGCTTCCAAAGCCAGAGAGTGAATCCTTATTTCTGCAATCAGTTACTTCTCTGTCCCTTTCCCTGACATCTTGAATCAGGAGCAGAAGTGACCACTGAAACTTCAACATAGACATTTTGAGAATACTATTTTAAATGATGTTATTGATGTATATGAGTTCTTCTGAATGCTTCCTGTTCTTACTTGTTCTTATTTTATGTGAACAAAACACATTAGGCAGTCACTTTTGTTACAAGTAACATTAGGTAGTTACTTTTTCCATATAATATAGGCAAATACAGGGTTATGTTAATCCCGTGGCTGTAGCAAACATATTAGGAAAATCTGATGATTTCTCAAGTATTATTTCTAGAAATACTTTATATATATATATACAGATACAAAAATATCAGTATTTCTGCTTACAGTTCTATTTCTGAAGTATTTCTATAACTATTTCCATAGGACTCCTTTCTGAACCTTATAGATATCTTCGTAGAACTCCTTTCTAACATCTTTAAAACATAACTACCAGGCAAAAACTACACTTACATACTTTTTGTAGCATCTATTTATCCCTAAGCATGTTGGTTAGAAATGTTATGCTGACACTGGGAAAAAAAAGTCATCCTATTTGAAAGTAAAAAATGGATGTATTTGAATTTGCTATTACTCCAGAAAATGGCTTGGAAGTATGAATAGTTCCCTGGAAGCACCAGCTTAGTGTTAAAGAGTGATCAAAAACCAAATGAGATAGATATTGTAAATGATCAGGAAAGGAACAAGAAACAAAAGAAAAAATATTGTTATTCCACTGGATAACTATGTTACATCCTGTGTTACAATCTTTAGCATTTTTTGCCAGTCCTATCTCAAACAGGTTATAGTAGATCTAGAGAAAAGTAGAAAGAACAATGAGAATAAGGACCATTTCTATATACTCTGATCCTGAAAAGCTATGGCAGAAAATATCTGATGGAGATCTATAAAATTCTGAATGGTAAGGAAAAGTCATTATGAAACACTCACTTTTTTTTTTAACAAACAACAATCATGTTTGGGTGATCTTTTAATATAAGCAAATAACAAGTTTTGAAAGAACAACGCAATTTTCATTTTGCAGGTCATCATTATCTTGTGGAAATCAATGTGATAGAATGCAGAAATGCAAACAGTTGAAGTGGGCTTGAAAGAAAATTACAAAAGTTAGAAAAATTGTGGCAGTCTAAGAGGGATCCAAGCAATTTCTGTGTCTTGCATTCTTCACCAAACATCTGCCATTGACTGTCAAAAAGAGGATAGCTGCCTGGAAGGATATTTCATTGGATCCCCAGTTACTCAAATTTGAGGGAAGACCTGCAAGATAAGCTTTGCCAACTACCATGCCATTCAATCCTTGGCATACCCCTGGTAGAATGGAAATTGCCCCTACTCCCAAAAAGAATAAATACTGCAAGAATACTTTGGATGCAGGATGCTCAGCTGTCTTGCTTCACACACTATAAAAGCAAATAAGACAGTCCAAAGTCATTTCCTAGAAGTGTCTGAACGTTGTTCATAAGTGCAGCTGAGATTACTAAACATAAGACCTCTGTCTGACTGCAAAGGCAGTAAACCAAGTATTGAGAATATATCAGGCTCTGACCTGTAACTGCCTAACACCATTACAGCATTCATTTAGTCTTGCACATAGTACAGCTCCAACCCTAATTCTGACCATAGCTGTCTTTTTTTCCAAAACTAAATAATTTCTTTTCACTTCAGTATATCTATACTTTTTATATACTAAGTGCATTAAATTTTAAATTACATTCAAAAGGCATTAGAGACAAGTAAAGCATACCTTTTTTTTTCTTGGAAGATAAATCTGTTTTTTCTCATACTTTGAAATTTTTTGCAAGATCTCTATCTCCATGCTTGCTTTTTTTTGGTTAATTTTACTCTACTTTTCTAGCCTTCCCAATACAGTTGGAATTACAGTAATTTTCTCTACAATCATTTTCTTTATTTTATTGTCACTAATGTCACATGTCACTAATGAAAATGCTGAATATGGGAATATATTTGTTGCTTGTGACTTTCTTTAAATATTTTAATTTCACATCTTGGGACCAATATGTCCATTGGCTAGGGACTCCAAAACTAATCTTGTTGGTAAAATAGACCAAAAAAACCCACAAACACACTTGACTCAAAGGCAAATAATGGATCAGATTTATTGTCTAAATAACATGGTCCTCACAAATTCATGATCTAACAGACAAAATATTGGAACATTTATACCTGTAGCAACTTATTAGCATAATAGGCTCTTTTATGCCAATGCAAAGCTGAGAAGATTTCTGGCAGTTCTTTCATAAAGTGATTAAAATTATTACATATTCAATTTCCTCATCAGTATTTATAATTTACCCATATCATAGGGCACTGAACCATATTACACTCAGCAAATGTCTTCCTCTGTTGCCCTTTACCTTCAACATTTTGTAAGTATCATCCTCCAGCCTTGTCAGTACATCTCTGTGTCCATCTGTTGGCCACAGCCTCTATGGGGGCTATTCATTCAGTGCCGTCCATGTTGCAGTCCACATGATTATACATACTAATTCAGTATACCATGGTCTTTTTGTTTGTTTGTTTGTTTTAAATAAGGTAAACAAAACAAAACAAAAAAGGTAAGATTTGCAAATGTCAACTCTATAAACCACTCTAGTATCTTCTTTAGCTAACTAGCTTCCTCAGTGAAATATACTGGAGTCTGAACTTTTCAGTGAAAACAACATACGTGCAAACATAAGACAAGTATTACAGAATATGAAGATTTTTTAAAATTCTTTTAATTTAAGTAGAAAAATGCTGTACTGACTTGAGAGGGTGTTTGATCTAAATTTAATTAGAATATTTATTTAACCTGCTCTTGTCCCTTTGACTTTAAAATTTTATTCCATGGGTCAGAGATATCAGTCACCAGTCCAGATATCTTGAACTGCTCTGACACTGAAATTCATTTATTACAATTACTATGGAACTAAATAGAGTGTGAACAAACAATTCTGCACACAGTAGGAACCTCATATTAGAGTGAAATGTGACATAGTGAAGAACAGTTCACAGTTTAATATTGCATGAGTTGCAAAATAACTACTCAGGCCATTATTTCAGATAAAAATTGACAGCGCTCTTTTTAGGCAGTCAAAATTTTCAAGTTGCTACCTATTGTCTTTAGGTTAACAGAATTCAAGTAACACGCTAGGACTCTGACCTCTCAAGGAATTCACATGGAGCACACAGGGCCGTATGTATAATGTTTACAGATAGATCTAGATCTGAAGGATCTGCTTAACAAACATTTCCTGGGTGTCATTGAATCCATTCCTAGCAGCAGTCTGTTTGAAAAATCAGTCCATAAGAACTCAATCTGACAGTAGCTACACATATTTGAAATTCACCTCCCCCTAAGAACTGGAAAGGTCCTTGCAGAACTAATATCTCATTTAAAAGCTCAATGTCTAATGAGATTTTAAACATTTTACTGATATAAAAACATTTTAGTGGTACAAACATTCTGTAGGGGGTCTTTTCTATTCACACTCAGACAACTTTTCTCTAATCGTTCAAATGAATCGTTTCTTCCTCTGCTACTAAGTAAAATAGAGATTATAATGCAGATAAATTTTCATGGAAATTTTATTCTCAGTCAGAAAAGTAGTAAATAATTTAAAAAACATTAACAAGCAAATAGTACTAAAATATCTAAATAGACTCTAGTAATTCAAAGCTCTGTGCACAGGACTGGATTATTAAAAAGCAAGGCCTCTGTACTAAAGCTCTACTATTCTCTCTTTTTTTCTAAATACTTTATATCATATATACATAAGTACAGTAAAGGAAAATTTATTTCCAAACTCAGCCAATTAGAAGTGTAAATTCTGCCTATTTAAAGGTTATATAAACTCTAGAGAAAAGAGATAAATAATTTTATAAAACCATAATAATTTTCTAGCAGAAATATTAAAGTGGAAAGCTGTGGACAGCTACCTACTTGGAAACAAGGATGTATTTTTTCCAAGTATATCTTTACATGCAGCTCGTCTAGCTTTGTATGCACATTAAAAACTAATAATAATTTTAAAAAATCCCTAGTGTCTGTCTAATGTCTAAGGAATCTTTTTATGATTTCTGTAGTTTCAGTATTTAATTAAAAAGAAAAAAAATAATAACCAATAAAAACAGTGATGCAGGAAATAGACATTCTATCTAAACATTTGGTGCTTTCTTGCACCTATTCCTTTCTAAGTTCATAAATATACTGTTTCGTTTTCCTTCAGGTATTGATGCATTGAAATACTGAATAAAAAAAAGAAGAAAAAATGACTGCTTAGGGATGGTTGATTAGTGCTAAGAGTCTGGCTCACTGGTGTTTTAAAAGGATTTAAAAATTAATATTAAATTGCATTTGCTATTTGATTTATAGCAGTATAAAGGGAAATCAGTTTTAGAATGCACCATCCCAGCACTAGATGTTAGGGAAATAATCTGTAAGATGCTCCCTAAGTTCCCCAGAAGTTCATATTTTAACAAGACAAGAGAGAGTAAAAGAAATGAATGCTATCTAGTCAAAATATTGAAGGATTAACATTGGTGCAATTATCTCTGAGAAAGGAGAAATTTTAAAAATGTGCATTCTCAAACGTGGGCCATCATATTAAGTTTTTTACCCCAAATGCCTTATTAATCAGAAATAATCCATCTCTAAGTAATCTCCAATGACATATATAAGCTGAGGATTTTTAGTTGCAGGCAGTGCATTTTTACTTCAAAAGCACCTCAAAAAATACATCTGAGAAAAGATTTGTATTGCTGCAGCCCATGTCTTCTCATCCGAAGATAACAGCAAACTCTTCATACAGTATCTTTCCGAAGCCCCTGTGAACTAGTCCCTAGTAAGTTCTCCAGGCAGGCATGTAATTGCACTTAAAAACTGATGGTTACACTTCTTGTCTTTGGAGTGCTCTTACCATCTTGCCACTTTGACTCTGTTGCTTCTCCCACATCATGGCAGTAAGAGACACAGGTCACCTCCTTGCTAGCCTGTGGCCACATGTCCACAGAAATTCAAAAGCTATTTCTTTTTCTTTTTTTTTTTTTTTTCCAAAGCACATAGATGAAGACTTTGTATCTAAACCAGAAATTCTAGCTTCCAATTTTGTTACATGTGGATTTTGAAAAAAAATGAAAGTCCTTGCACTGTTAGACTATTCTGATATCAGCACTTGGTGGAATTATGATACAGCTTAATATTTTTGGAGGGGAAAATAAAGGTGAAAATAAGTCTGGAAAGAATCCATTAAAAGGAGGGAACAGGTTTGACTTGCCTCTGGAGCCACATTAATAAACGCATGTTCTGCAGAGGCTGACACATAGGGAGCTTCAAGACAAGGTGAAAAGCATCAAAGCAGCAGTGTGAGAGCAGAAACAAAATAACATATTTTGTCCAGATCCTCTTTTGCAGGGAATGTTCAATAAAAGTAATAGAACCTCAGAAATATCTTTTGTTTGTTTTCTGTGATCCCTCCATGGACATCCATAGAAGTGTAATATTGGTACGTGTTTATTTATTTATTTACAGAATTGTGTTGTGAATATAGAGAATGATTTTTTTGTATAATACTTCTCAGAACAGAGAATTAGATCAGAATAACAATAAAAGTAACATAAAAGTAACCAGTAACAAAGATTCATGCAAGCTCATGGTTTTCAAATTGCATCTTCAGTTAAACCATGGCAATGCTCTGACCTTCCTGTTGGCTCAGGCCAATGCCATCAACAAATATTATTAGATGTCCTTAAATAAGAATATTAACTCTGCTAATTAAGTGAAAACCTGGGGGGGAAGGAAGGCAGTAAAGTCATTTCTGTCACAGCTGCATAAGTTCTACAGCCAATAAATAGAAGAGATAGCTTCAGAAAATATACTCCAAGCATGTCTAATAAAGCTATGGCATTAAAAGTTATATAGTTACACAGATGCTATTCAGAACATCTGAAGTAATTCAAGCTTTGCTATTACATGCATATTAAATAAGTAGCCTAGAAAATGAATTCAAATAATCTGATTTCTTAAAATGCTTCAAGTCATTCTATATTTATAATTACATTATAGAATTATTGTATTTTAATTTCATTAAAATTTTAAAAACAAATTGAAATCATATGTCTGGAAATCAAATGAATTGAGGATAGTTTTTTTTTTTGTACAACTTTTTTTTTGTACAAAGTTGTTAAAAAGCTTTTAGTTTTTACCATATTCACTTAAAGATCATTAATAGTACTAAAACCTAAGAAATATGTTTTCTGAAAGTAAGTATTAGAGCTCATTTTTAAAGTTTACATTAAAACATTAAATATTTATGGATTCACTTTTTACTGTTATTTATTCCCCAGATTGTACACAGCACTTTAAAGTGACAACACTTAAACCAAGACCACAAACCAAGTCAAGAACTCACTTTTTGGACAAGAGACTTTAAGTATGTTTTAAGCTGTTGGACCATCTTCCTGCAGATGACTATTCAGCCATTCTATTCAGACTTCTATTGGCACAAATTTTCATGTGACGATCTAAAGTTATTAGCAAGTTATTTGATTGTAAAATGAGTCATAGGCAAAGTTGTTGCTTCCTACACACAGGATCTGAGAAATGGGCAAGGATTAAGTGACCAAAACAGTTAACAATTTTTTTTTTTTTTTGGAGGGGGCGAGGGGACGGGGAGAAGTGAGGGAGGATAGGGCAAAGCTCTAGTGTCTGTCTTTGTTTCTTCAGACAATTTCAAGATAGTCGTTCAAAGTTAACATAAACACAGATGTAGCATGTAGAAGTTAAGAAAAATATTTCACACATTTATCAAGGGAAGAGTTCTAATGTTTAAATCTACCTGCTACCATCTCTGGTAAACATGTAAAGAAATATCCTAAACAATCATCAGTAATGATCATTCTCTTTACATTTCTTACTCCCTGCCCTCCCCTATCCCTGTCCCTGCCAAATGCCAAGGACATTTGAGAATTTTCAGAATTTTTAGAATAAGCAACACTTTCTTATGCCTGATTCAGGATTTTTCAACATTTGGCATTAGCAGAACTAGATACACATTGGTTCATTTATTTGCCAACAGGCATGATGCTCTCAACCTTATCTCAGTTTGTAGGAGATAAGCATCCTACATCTTCATATAGAGATAGTGCTTCATGCTGAATCTAAAATTTAAGGTTATTTGTCAGGAAGCACTGTCCAAATTTCTCTGCAGCCAAACCACTTCCCTCGTTCCAATAAAAATGAGATGGGGATATTCAGGCTGAGGAGTTAAGGCTAAGTAAAAGCCAAGCATACCTACTTACATGAACCAGTAAAGAGAACAGTCCATTAACCTGGAAAAATAAAGCAGGAATATATTCAAAAATCCATGAAAGCTATTCAAGAAACTAGAAATCGCAAAGAGTAGACAATTTTAAAGACAAGCAAACTGAAGAGTAAACTGAAGAAGTTGCAAAGGTAAAAGGTGCAGGATTCAAAATCTAAGAGCCTGAACCTAGCACAGATTGTGAATAAGAAGCATTATCAAACAGCTAGAAGTCACTGTAGCCCTTCTATATTAGGTGGAAGCATTCTACAACTTCACTTTTCCTCTTTGGAGAGTAATTACAGCCAGCTGTATCTCAATTACCCAGGTGCAGCTGATTCAGACAGAGGGTGGAGTTTTAATTTTTCTTTGGAACAGAACCACAGGATTTTTAACATTTTTTTTTCTTTGAGTTTTTCTCCTTGTAAATTTACAAACTTAGGGAAAAAAAAATCCCCCCTCAAAAACCTCAAGACTTTCTGAGGTGGTTTGAAGGATAGACCCTCTCTTTTTGTTGCCACTCAGAATCAGCAGATGGAAACAGCAGGCTTCAGGAACTTAGCTCCCAGTTGGTGTCTGAGCAATGCTCATGCCAAGAGAATTGAGGAGGCCACAGAGAAACCAGTTCCCAGCCAGCATTGGGCATGAGTCATGCCAAGATGGTTAAGCAACCTGCAGGGAAATCTGGCTTCTGCCAGTGTGTAGATGAAGTGCAAGGCATAGTGAAATGTGTCTCCTAGCTGGCACAAAGGCAAAAATCCATGCCAAGATAGTTGATCCAGTCACTGAAAGACTGCCTTGACTGGTATCAGGCCAGAAATCAATAGTACCGTGTAGGGGACAGTTTTCAAAGCACTCATCTCTCATTCCAAATATAAGTCTCTCAGAGTAAGCAGAAAAGGTTCAATATTATTTGCTGAATCTCAGGAGAAAGTGAAGTTCCAATATTATTCTTATAGCAACTAAAATAAAGAAATTTCTGTTCCTGGGCAGAGCATATGTAAGGCTAATGATGACATGAATGACAAAGGAAGAGCCCATCCAGTAGAATGTTACATATAAGGCCCTTGTGTTTGGGAAATGTTCC
>JAUBNY010000001.1:10844051-10869195 GCA_032275445.1 Crypturellus soui
GGTGTCTTGCTTGCCATACTTTCCAAAGCAGAATGAGTAGAGACAGCATACTAAGGTGGACTGTCAATAAAACAGTCGTACTGACAACAGTCTGACCAACAGGTAACAAATGACCTTCAAACTTGGTTATTATCATTTCCGTTTTTTTCCATCAGGTGATTTTTAACTCTGATGCACCCAATTATCATACATATTTTGTTTTAATAAGTTGTTTTATTTTTTAAAAAATGGTAAAATCTTGCAGAACAATCTTAGGAATAGCATAATGCAGATTAATACAGGTAAATGCCTATTTAAAAATAGACTAAAATATTTATAATTGGGAATCAGTCCATATTAATCATTTTCCAGCCAAAAGTCTAATTGAAATTAATGGACATTTTCTCAGAGGAAAAGTTTCAGGATTCTGTTCTAAATAGATTATTTATATCATGCTCATCACCATAGTCTCTGAATGTGTTCCAGTTGTACATTAAGCAATGTGACTAACATCTGTCACATGCTTTTTATTCACTCTCTCTCCAGGGAGATAAATGTATGCAGTAGAGTATCTTGTTCCCTAAAGGAATTTTGCTGGCTAAGGCAGGGAAGACAGGAGGAAGAAACCAGACGAAAATAAGCTTTTATTTTGTTTTGTTTCTATAAATACACAAATTGCATCATATTTATATCAGTGAAATCATGGACAAAAGTATGTCTTGGATTTAGACTTTGTTAATTCAATTTACATATTTCATTTCTAGTATGAGCTTGATGATGAATTAAGTTCCATATACACTTAAATTATGTACATTAATTTAACCCTTTTTTTCTCCCAATCTAATAGTGAAAATCAGAAGACAAGAGAATAAGACAGAACATATTTTCCTAACAAAGAAGATAAGAAAAGAGAATACTGGTCATGTAACATGTATGTGTTATCTATTATCTGAATCTATTATCTACATAAATAATATAGTTGATATGTAGGTTTCATTGTAAAACAGTTTAAAATATGTTTCTAAAGATCAGTTATTTTGATTACAATCTGCATTTTTCAGGGGAAATATCAAAGAGGAAATGAGTCACCCAGTGCAATTTAATGGTACATGTGGCCCTCACTGCCTCCCCACCCAAAGGAACAAAATTAAATCAAGTAACAGCAGTCCCTTGTTGTTTGAGTATCTTCATCACTTGAGTATCTTCAGGACCTTTTCGGATCCCACTGTGGAAGTTTTTCTCTTTTATTTAAAGATGTAGTGGGCTTGTGATCTGACCACCACACAGAAAGTAGAGAGCAGAGCAAAGAACCATCCCACCTTAGTCATGGCCTGGGCAGCCCCCGTCCGTTTGAGATGTTCAAAAGTAAAGGCTGATTTGCCTGAGGGATCGATTGGCTCTGTTAAAGAGCTCAGCTGTGCCTTTGATCAAAGTCTCAAATTGTTTAGTTTCATAATATTAGAGGAAGCATGGACTTGCTGTTATTAAGTAGGTCTTCGCCTTCTCAGTGACAGTCTTCCCATCCTCGCTAATGACAGCAAACACATCTGAATATTTATTAAGTGTTGAAAGCACAAATGTTAGAGAGAAACAGAATATAATAATACTTTTTATTTTTTCTTGAAACAATCTGTCTTGGCATTCTAAGTGTCACACATAAAAGCTGCATTAAGTAAAAAAAAAAAAAAATCCTGGTTAAAATAACAAAGCATTACTGAATAAAATGTTAAAATCATCCTAATGCACCAGGCTGAAAGCCATCCAAAAGTGACCCATGAGCACATACTGAAAAATGACAGACCTATGCCTTTGCCAGAAAAGAGAGCCTTCCTTAAGCCTCAGCCTGCAAAGGTGATTTTTTTTGGAGCTTGGTTCTAGAAATAGTTTATACCTCCTAAGAGGGTTAAAAGGTATAAAGAGTGCCAGAATCCCTGTAATAGTTGGAAGTTGTGTAATAAAACCAATGACTATGGATCTGGGTCTGTACTTCATTTTCTTTATATAATTTAGGATGGCTATGTGCAAAATGAGACCAGAATTATTCATGCTGATGAATACCCAAGTAATTGCCCTATGGCAGTTCTGCATATTGTGTGTGCCAGATACATAGGAGTTTGACATGCAGTTTAACTGGGTCTAGTGACCTTTAAAATAGCGCCTGTTTTTTATTCATGAATCATCACTTTGTTTAGCAGGCAGTTAATGTTCATTCACATTTCTTGCCTTTCCTGACCTCTTTTCAGCCCAAGTCACTTATTCCAAGAGATAAATGTTCTGAGGTAAGCATAAGCCTGAGTAGAAAGCAGCAAATTGTGGCTATTCATTGATCCTTTTATTTAAATATTTTCAATGAGCTTAGAAACACCTAAAATTCTAATCGCAAAGCTATCTGTTTGAAGACCAGCGAAAATCTTTTCCTGTAAACCTTGTCAGTGCCTCTAAAATATAAGTGACTTATTTAAGACAAAATACATAAATAAATAAATAAAAGATTGGAGCATGCTGAAGCTCCTTGCAGTCTGTTTGCCTGCTAAAGTGAGGGCTCTGGTCAAGGTTTAATTGTCAGGGTTTGATATTCCTTCCACAGGACAATTCTTGCTAGACAACTTGCCTGATGATTTTGGCCTTCTGGTGCTTTTTTATTTTATTTTTTCCTACTAGAGCAAAATAATCTTGATCAAAGAGTTCATAAACTACAAATATTTGTCATTCTTTTATTTCTTCTTCAGTTTTAAACCATCCATCTCTTTCCTATTCCCATATGTCCATATTATCACTCCATTTTCCCCTTTTTTCTGTTGTTTCCTTTTAGTTTGTTTGTAAAGACAGCATTTATTTTGTGTTCATATAGCACTTATCTTCTTGTTTGTGTTTACTGAAATTCCTTTGGGAGGATATTTCCTACTCTCTGTTTCATTTCCCATCCCCTGTATGTGTTTGAGGATATTAACAGGGTTGGGGACTGCCAACCCTGGAGCAGCATAGCTTCAGGCAGGAAGTGAGGGAAACTTATAACAGCTAGCGTTGCGTGCAGTGCTTTAGTCAGAGGTTTCCCCCACACTCTTAGACCTGGTAAAATAGTACACTTACAAGTGACTTTCATCTCTACTAATTGGTTTACTCTTAATAACAAATAGACCAGCAGAATTTATTTTTGAAACCTAAGGTAAATATTGGCATTAATATGACCCTGATTTTGATAGCTATTTTCAAAAATTTAATCATCTATCTTGCTTATAATCCAGCCAGTCCTTTATATGCATATTTACTGATGACGCATCATTACCTGTATGCAATGAGAGTAGTAAGAAGACAAACATTGTTCTGAGTGTTCAACTAGTAAAAGTAAAATGCTTCTATCCAAACCCCAAATGCATAGTTTGGATAAACTCACCAGGGTAATGTTCAATCTCTGCAAGAGACCATCTGGCACAAAAGGGATTGTGCCAACTGATATATATGGAATGACTGTTAGCGCTACAGATAGTAAATATTTCAGGCTAATCATTTTGTCATTTATCAGCTAATTCTATACTTCATTTTGCAGTCAGATTCTTCATGTTGAAACAGATTGATCACAATCATACTCTTGCTAGCCTGAAAACTCTCTGCTTTGCTTTTAACTTTTGCATTCCATTTATTTGTCTGAGGGTGAGAGACTATTATGAAGTGATAGCACAGTGAGCACAATTATTTGGGTGAGTTAAATGCCTCCATCATTAAAAAGTAAGCATTGCCCCACTAACATTATGGAAATTCAAAAGATTGTTGTTCATTTTCTTTCCTCAAACAAAAAGAAAAGTATAGTTTCAATAACACCTCTCTAATGGCCATTGCAGAAGAAAAAGTAAGATCATGCTCCAAATATTAGCTAGTAATTTGATTACTGAGTAGACTTGACAAACTTATCAGCTCTAACAGAATCAGTTATCAAGACCTTATTTGAATTCTTGTTCAAGAAATCTAGACAGTTCTTTTATAATACATAATAACTATTAACAATAGTCCTTAAATAAATTCTTCAAATATTAAGAATACTAGTATTCCAGATCTATTTGACAAAGTCATAAATGAGGATGTAAAGGACTTTAGCCAAATCTATTTCAAAAGTAGTACTCAGAGTGCCTTAGGAACACCATAGTTTTGAATCTTAATGCTGGACTTATATTTAAAAATATTTAAAATATTTCTCTTCAAATTACAATTTTAGTAGTAAAATAAATTATGTAATTCAACTAGCAGAGCAAGAAAATTGACTTCATTTTCAGCCCATCACTTAACAGTTAAAAAAAAAATGTGAAAAAGGAACAAAATGATAAAAAACAGTTACTTTTGCTTGTTTTCTAGTTATCTTCAAAGGTGTAGAGAGACAGACAGAAATTGTGGATATTGCTCACTGAGACACTTGGAGTATACATATGGAGCAGTGCCGAGCAAGACTCAAGTTATATAATCACAGAGGGACTTCACTGGAGTAGTGTTGGTTCCAGCCCTGCTTACATCTGACCGTATTCTAGGTTGCATCTAGAGGCAGCTACATCCAATCATATATATGAAAAATTATAGATTTTAAATAGGAGGTTTGAAACATGCTTTCATTGACAGGAGTGATGCAGGATCTTTATACATATTCATATATACATATATGTTCTATTTGAAAGCTAAGTGAGATTTACTGAGTTATCGTCTTCTGAAAATTTTCCACTGACAGAAATTACATACTGATTTCACCAATCTGAGTCTCACTAAAAGCAATCTTACCTGAGGTCACAGCTTCTGTAATGTAAGAGGATTTCTATATGAACGAACAAATAAGCATTTGACTATTTTGGTGTCTGAGAAAAATGTTGTTCCTTTGCAGTAAGTCAGACCACTGCAACAGTCTAAGATTGCTAAGTCTTAGAAAAGAAATAGAAATTTCTTGAGATTTGAGACATACGCAGATACAATGAAGCTTTATGAAGCCCCAAATTGTGGTAGTTTTAGTTGTATTGTCTTAAATAAGCAGTCAACTTCCCAGAAAGAGCTCCACTGTATTCTGTTCTAGAGGATATAGAGCTACCTGTTTTTGCCTGTACTGAAATAAAACCTAGTCATATTGAAAGAAAGTTCTTTCAGCCTCAGTATATAAGGTATAGCTTTTTTTTCACCTAGAGATGATGCAAAGCAACAAATATGTGAGAAAGAGACGAACTAGATCTATAAATCCAGATTATACTGTGCATGCAGGCCTAGTCAGGATAGAATTGTTCCTATCCTCATATCTGAATTGGTGCTTAGTAATCTTAAACTATAACAAAGCCCCAAAGAGCAATTAAATCCCCCTGTGTTTTAGCAATAAATAGTTCTGCAGCCAGCATAATTGAGACACCTCCCCATTTGTCCCTGATGCCCTGTGGGTCAACAAAAGTTATTGAGCATGTGCTTAGAAAGGTTCGTTATGGGGAAACAATCACTGACATGTCTCCTTCATGATGTTCATGGAGGTTCTCCGTGAGGCAAAAAGCAAGTCAAGCCCTTTACACTGTGCTTCTGGTAATGATAATTAATGACTGATTTTTGTATAAGAGCCTAACTTCTGTCTCTTCCTTATCGTGTTTAGTTTAAACTCATTTCTCAAGACCCTTGTCCTAAGTGACAGGAGATAGGGTATTTGCCTCTTTTGGATCAGGACCACCAGGAAGACCCATGGTCAAAAACCAGGAGAACTAGGGGAAACATAGAGAGAAAGCTTAAGGGAAAAGGATGCCTTTGCTATAGAAGGCAGTTATATTAGGCAGTTTCCAGTGCTGGCCTTATGATGATTTTGTGAACACCTCTGTAAGATGCCTAATCCTCCCTGTGTACCTTGTCTGGAAAACTTAACATAAGAAGATAATTTATGTGCTTTACAGGCTTTAAGGAATGTAAAAGAAGAATTTGAATCTCCTGCTGCTGTCAATTTAGAAGGTGATTTATGGAGCCAGAAGTCACATCTACACAGTTATTCTTTATAATCACAAGTGAACCATTAGTGAAACATTATGATTTTTTTTTGTTTCTTTTGAATGTATTTATATTTTTATCTCCACAAAGTTTGAGACCATAGTTTACTCAATTCAGTTAAACTTTATTAAAGTCCTTTTTTTTTTACTGTTTTCTTTATTGTACCCAAGAAAATTTGTAGATGAATTGTAATGAAATTTGGAACACTCATAATCATTCTATGAGGCATCACGTTTCGTATCCTGAAATCATGTATGTGAGTGAAATCATGTGTAAGTGTCATGAGGATTTGTAATGTCATGACTGCCACCAAAAATTTATCACCAGGTTTCTGTATAAAACAGAGACTACCTATTTAGCAGTGAATCATAATTCTTCGGTGACATGGGTCTGCTTGCATCATTTAGAGAAATATTAGGAAGGAAAAGTAGTGATAGGATGGTATACAGACTTAAAACTCTAAATTTATCATTTCCAATATTATTTTAAAATCTGATTGTATTATCTGCATATCTTGGACTTTCTTTTCAATTCCCCCAATTTCATTTGTTTTTCATACATAGCATTCATTTACTTGTTCATATAGCCATCTGTTTTCTAGTATATGTCTTCATTTTTCTCTTTCATGCCAGGAAATTTTGCTTTTCGGCATTTTTTATTTCTTGTTTGCAACCTTCCTGGCTTTGAGCTGTGAAAGCAACAAAAAGAATTAAAATCCCTGAGACTAACTTTTTTAAAGCTATCTACTTAATAACCCAACAGTTTTCTAGAGTGCAAATACACAATTGTGTATATTCCAGAGGTGAAAAATATCACCTAAAAAAGAATGGGAAAATTTCATCATAATAAAAAATACTCTGCACTCTCAGGATTAGATGTGTTTTCTGAAGGATAGAATTACTATAAGCAGCAAATGTAATTTTGTTTTGGAAAATAAAAACCTGGTAGCTATTTGAAATGTGTAATAATTTTGTTTACAAATATGTAAAATGGAGACTATACTTTATGGATGTTGCAAAGGAGTCCAAATTAATTAAAACAAATAAAATGCTTTGATATCATTAGATGAAAATTGCTATTGAAGTATTATTATGATAGTATGCTTTACCATATTCAGATGATTAAATTTGTTTTCTCACTATGAAAATATACTGATTTACATTTTTAAGATCTTAAAATTCAATAAGTTATTTCTAAAATCAAAGACTATATAAGCACATTTTTTCACTACGGTAAGAAATAATTTACACGTATGAGGTATATTAAGAATTTAAGTACTGTGTCAAATTTTGAATTCCACTTTATTTGGCAAAGACCATTTCATTACAATGTTTGATTTCACTGAATGCTCCATTCCGATTAACATATTTAAGGCCATATTTCCACAGAAATTTTTCTTCACAGTTTCAACAGAAGTCATCTTTTCCTTTTCTTGACTGTTTACTGTTCCTACTCTTTCTCTACCTTTCAGTCGTCATCTGAATAGGAAACAACTTCAAGAGAAAGCTACTCAATTTCTTGGCAAATCTTGACAGGGTTTGTTTTGCTGTACTTCATTTTTTGGACATTGCGATACAATGCAAAGTAACAGAGCCTTACTGCTTAGTTCTTAGTGGTGAAAATACCCATAGACTCATAGAATCACAGAATCACAAAATGGTTGAGGTTGGAAGGGACCACTAGAGATCATCTAGTCCAACCCTCGGCTCACACAGGGACACCTGTGGCACAGAACTGTGTCCAAGCAGGTTTTGAAGATCTCCAGAGAAGGAGACTCCACAGCCTTTCTTCGAAACCTGTTTCAGTGCTCTGTCATCCTCACTGTCAAGGAATTTTTTCTTAAGTTTCTGTGGAACTTTTGGTGCTTCAGTTTTTGGCATCACCTCTAGTTCCACCACTAAAAAGAGGTGGCCTCATATTCTGCACTCCCTCCCTTGAGATATTTATATACACTGATTAGATTCCCTCTCAGCGGTCTCTTCTTCAGGTTGAACAGGCCCAGCTCTCTCAGCCTTGAGAAAAAAAAAAAAAAAAGCAATATTTTTAAAAGTTAGTTTTAAGAAGCTAACGGGTTAGGTGGGAGATACTGCTGGGTTCAAGCACCTAACCAAATCTTGCAGGAATTTGTCAAGAGATGTAAAAGATGACTGTTTTTCTGACCAGAAGTGATTTCACTACCACAAATAAAAAGACAAGGTTGAAAATAAAAGATAATACCATATGTAGCTAATATATAGAAATGAGTGGCATCAGACAAGCAGATTCAGATTTAAGTTTTGCTTTTCGCAGATTTCTAAGACTTCTTATTTGAAGGTATTTTTTTTGCTTTGTGCATTCTTTCAAGGTTCTTCTGATATCACTAAGTAGGAAAGCAAACTCTCTGTAGACATGAATGTGCATGAACACCAGATCTTGCAAGAACTGTGACAACAGTCCTGGAAGTGCATTCCTGAAACTCAGTGCTCCATGCAGTGACAGGCGCTGCTCACCACTCGAGGCTTCAGAAGCGTATGGAAGTGAGTGATTGGATGCAAGAACAGCAGTCTGTGCCTTCACAGATAGTGGACCTGTGCCAGGCAGAAATAAAAAGCTATAACACTGCTCTTTATGAGGTACCAGTTCATTGCTGAGTGTCTCCAGTTTCACAGCAGTGCAGTTTTATGCAGTGCCAGGGTAAGAAGCAAGGGCTTAGATGGAGCTGAAAAATATGAATTAAGATGTATTTTCTCAATCACATTCATGTGCTTATTCTTAAAGAATCACTATTTATTTAGGAATAAATACAAATGAAACATTAATCTGCTCAATAGAAAAACTGAAAAAAAGTCAGTGAGATCTTCAAAATCCGCCTGGATGTAACCCTGTGCCAAATGCTCTAGGTGTCCCTGCTTGAGGAGGGAGGTTGGACTAGATGATCTCTAGAGGTCCCTTCCATCCTCAACCATTCTGCGATTCCATGATTTCGTGATCTTTCAGTGTCTACAGTGTATCTCAGTGTCAGAGATGCTGCCTTCCCTATATTTTGTCTTTTCTAAAAAATTGAGCTTATTGAGGCTAGCCTGGGAAAGAAGAAAAAGGTTAGCTCTTAGGAATAGCAGAGGGAATCCTAAGAATGTGAGGCTGGCTGCAGGTGGAAAAATGCAAAGTCAAGAACGGAAATGAAAACCTCTAAGAGCAGTGAAGAAGAGGATAAAGAGGTGAGTGTAATGTTAATGTCAGCATTATGAAGAAATGTAAAGGGTGGGGTGGAGAAGTGCTGATAACTGAAATTAAAACATTGTAACAGCCTTCTGGAAGAATTAAACTGTGGTATTCTTACCAACCACCAAATAATATAGTAATATTACAAAACAAATAAACAAAAAGCCACCACAGACTTCTGTTAAAATAAGAACATGTCTATATATTTCCTACTAGAAAGAGAACAGCTGTTCCCATTAACACTGTGATGCTTCTAGATGAAAGCTAAGAGAAACCTTCGATAAACTTACTTTCTTCTCCCTGTGTCCAGGAAAGCAAAGCTCAGAGCGCCCCAGTTCTTCAGCCTGGCAGCTCAGACATGAAGAGGTTCTGATTTTCTCTCCAGCTACCACAAGTTTTTCATGAGTAGATGACCCAGGTCTTTTACAGTGGCACTGGATATCACAATCTTGTTCAGAGCTAACAGACACAACCCTTTTTCTACTGCTTTGGCAACTCAGTGAGAACTACCTTTGTAGACAGAAAGCACACAGTAAAGTTCAGTGGGGTCCTTGAAGCATAGCTTTAAGCCACCAAAAATCAGAAAGGGAAGATTTCTGGAACTTCTGCAAGTGCTGAAGCAAAGTGTGCCTTTCCTCTTTTGCTCTCTAATTCTAGTTTTCAAAAACACTGTTCACAGCAGTGCTTCTAAGAGAAGAGATCATTCCATGAACTTGCTCTGCCTTAGAGGATTCTCTGATTGTCCATTAATGTTTCTCTCTCTGGTGCATAAATATATACCGTGGGGGGTAGATGCTGATTGTTATGTTTGTTTTTCTCTGGGCTTGATGTGTTTTTAAGCATGTGGGCTTAATGTTCTGATAATAAGCACACTGATATAAATAATGTAATTTTATACATGCACACAGAGGTACAATCTGCTCTTTTCCTGGAGGAAGTCCCTCTCAAGGACAGATGCAACATGTGGGACTAGACTATGATCATTATGTCATGACATTTACGAAATTTATAGAGTCCCAGTAATCCAGGCAAATCATGAGTAAGACCATTGATTTTTTAGTTCAGGGAAGATGCATACTGTTTTGGCCTATATATTCTTTTACCTATTCCATTCACTATTTCTTCAGTGTTAAAGCTTTCTTCTGTGGGCATAAGAACAGGAAGCCTAGGCCCTGTTGCTCTGAGTTGTCTCTAAGACTCTGAACACAGACAAGAGTCCTATATTGATCAAAGGGGGTCACCACACAAACTGGCTCCATGGCATGATGTTGTGCAATAAGTCTGACTGTAAGTCTGACACTGGTAATGCAAATAATATAGCAAGATAGATAGATAGATCTCATATATATATATACATATACAACTTTTTAAGTAAAAAGAACTTAGTAGTTCTAAAGAAGAATTCATTTAACAAGAATCCTGAGAGATACAAACTAAGTAACTGAGATTAGATTTATTTATCTCTGGTAGAACTGAAACCTGTCTGTACATTTACTCATTCATGCTTTGTAGGATAAAAATTGCCTTACCCTTGCCTAATAAACAACATAAGATAAAATTATTATACCTTGGTAGTAGCAAATATTAAAAACTGAATTTGTGCAAATCCCTACAAAACTGCAAAACTATGAAGTGCTGTTGTATAGTGTGTGCTGCTGTCCTGCTGTAAATGTTACATAGTAATTCATGAGCTTCTCAAATTATATTGCCCAGATTGCTTGCCCCTGTCATATACCTCCAGCGATACGATTTGTTGTGCACTGTCTCATGCTATTGCCCTAAATCCTTGACAGTGACAGAAAACTAGAGTCTTATGTAAACTATCATTCTCTTTTCATTATGGAAAAAATATAATATTTCTCCTAAAAGTAAGTAAGTAAATAAATAAACAAATAGAGAAAAATATTTAGAGAAATCCTTAGTAATTTTAGTGCATTGAATCAAGCAGTTAGACTCCATACTAGAATTATCTTATTAAAATAGCCATATACAGACAAATTATGAATGAGTAATCTAATATATATTAACTATAATTATTTGCAAAGAGCTGAGAAGGATCAGAAAGATTTTGAGATAAGACTTGAGTGTTATTTGTGTTGGGAGGTTGCAGGACAGGTGCTTCTTTCTATTATTCAGTCACAAAATGTTTGGATTAAAACATTCGAGGGTTGGAAAAAAAGCTTTGCGGCCAAAATACCCATCCACCCATTATAAATACACCGTTCAATGATGTTATTGCATTGTGCCAGTGTAGGCTTACCCATGACTTTCATTCTTCTTCTGACAACAGTGGCTGGGAGTGGAATTAACATAATGTCTCTGATATGACCACTTCATATATTTTTAGACATTGGGCTTGCCTCTTTTCTCTGAAATCTCTTCGTGGTCAGTCATGTAGCTAGTGTTCCTACCTAAAACATGACTGAACATCAGAGGCCTAAGTATGGGCTTACAATGCCACCTAGTCTCCTTGTTTCAGTCCTGGTCTCTGTTTTATCATACTGCACATAGCAGGGCTGGTGCTGCTGGTGCTTTTCTGGAGTGAGCTTCCCTTGCCAAGGGAGACTCCCTGAAGCAGTTGGCAGTACAGCTCTCACCTCCTGCTGCCCAGAGGCCAGCAGCAACACACTGGGGCTCTCAGGGTAAACAGAGCCATCAGTCATTCATTTTTTCTCCTTTTGTTCCCTCAACAACAACAGGATTCCAGGCAAGCTAAGTTGGTTGATATGAAGAACCACGATGGAACCTTGAAGAGCCATTCTGGGAAATTTTTCTAGCACTGCGAAGAGATTTACATAAATTATGTTTTTCTGTTAGCCAACGGGAGAAACAATTGATATCTGGTAGTATCGGGTAGTATTGAATGCAGATTGAAATTTCGGAACTATTTTTTTCTGTAGGCAAAGCCCTTTATAGAGCCTTGTATTGTAAGATATAAAGGAAAACAGAAAAGGATAGAAAATGAAGTTGTAAATAGCTATGCAACAATGAGGTTCTTCAAGATTAACAATCAAAAAAAGGATGTAAATAAGAAAAAAGCACAACTGACTGGAGAGGCTGAAATCTTATGGACATTATGTTCAACTAAAATAGGATTTGCTGCCTAGTAAGCTATCCTATTTGATACTGTTGTGAGGAATTATTAAAATAGCATCAGGTTATACCTCATTTGTATTACTGAGAGTTGCCTTGCACATATAAGAGCCAGCTATCACTATCACAAAATTGAAAGATGATCTTTTGGAATCATATTCTTAGTCAGCTTTGATTCAAAATCTACCACTACAGAATCACAGAATCTACATTGTTGAAATATTACTTGTATAATATTGCCTACTCCATTCATTAGTATTTCTTCAAAACTTTTCAGGAAAATTATAGCACAGCTCAGAGTTATCGCTCTTCTACCATCATTGCAATCAGTAATATTGCTTACCACAGTGTACCCCATAATTCATATAATGGCATCGTGTTATCTTTGTTCTTCTGTACATTTCATGATTTACCATTCAAGTACTTAGGCATGAATATGCATCACTGCTGATATTCACTTTGTTGTTACTAGTAAATTTCAATAGAATACACATGTTTGAAAGTAAAAAATATTAAATACTATTGGAAATTAGAGCTCAGGAGGTTGACTGTATCAGAGAGAAAAACAACAGAAATGTCAATCCTGAACAAGAGGAACAAGGCAGAAAATGAACAGATAAACACCTTTAAGGAATGTTATAGAGTTTTTTTAATGTAAATAGAAAAAGGAAGAAAAGTCAGCATGCACTGAGAAGAATGTGAGCTGATTAAATGTAATTTGATTTAGCTCTTGTGAATATTCTGTAATTTGAAGGAAGATTACTCTGCCACTGAGATGTAACATGACCTCTCCACCATGAGAATACACACAACCAACAAAAAATACTTGATCACTGTTTCTGTCTTTCTCCTGTTATTGTGTCTTTATTATTTACAGAGATAATAATGTAGCATTTATGTGTTTTGCAATTTTTTCTCTCTCTGAAGAACACTTGTGTAAATCTGTTTGTTGGCCTACTGTGGTTCTCTCAGATGAATATTTTAAAATATACATATGTTAGTAACTCGACCCAAAGAGTATACAAAATGTAAGAAATAGTTTATACCATGAAAGAAACTATGGAGTGTACAATCTATTATTCTTTTATGGCTGCCTTATTACAGTGTGTATAATTTTGTTGAGGAAATAGTTTGTTTGCAAAGACATTTTTAGGGTAGGGAGATACCTTTACTTGCTTTTTTCTCTCCTAAGAATAAATAATAGACTTTTCCAACACAACCTGCTATGAAAAGACTTTCCCGTGATAAGGAAGAATAATAATTTGGATGAAAATTGACAGAGTACAGAATCACTGAGTTTGGAATGGAGCTCTTGCAACTGTCTAGTCCAACCCACACTTCTCAGAATGGGGTCAGCCAGAACAGGTTGCTCAGGACCTTATCCAGCCATTTTTTTCCATCTCCAAGGATGGAAACTCCACAACTGCCCCACCCTCTCAGAGACTTATTCCAATTTTTAAATATCATCAAAGTTAGGATTTTTTTTTACTTATATTTAAATAGAATACCCTGTATATCATTTGTGCTCATTGCCTGCATCATTTCTGCAAATGCCCAAGTAGTGTTCTTTTGGCTGCATGACACTTAATTCATTCCAAGTCTTCTTCTATTCCTTGTGCAACAGACCAACTGGAATACTGTTTTCTCATTAATGAAATAGGGAGCTTTTGTTTCTAAACCTAGTTCTTATTAACAGTAATATATTAAAAATTTTGACCTATTGTACAACTTATGACAAAAATTGTGTAGAAGTTTTTGATTATTTTTCCTTTTCTTAAAAGATGACGTAACAACACTATGTAAACCACTGATGAAGAGGGATGAAGAAAGGGAACTTAGAAAAAAAGGGGACATCAAATAATCTGTAATCCTCAGGGGAAAAGAATCAGAGTAATATTAGTAGTGGAAATGTCAATGACACCCAAACAATTTGATTTTTTTTAAGAGTTATTTGTTTATGGTTCACTAACAATCATAACTTATAAATAACTAAATATTACCCTGATCAACTGTCTTGAATATATCAAACTTGGCTCTTAAAGCTGCAAGATATGCAGCAATTTAAATTTCCAGAATATTTTTCCAGATACCTAAGAATTTAAAAAGCATGCAAAAATTCTTGAAAGGTAAGCACATCTAACAATATTCTTCAAAGGATGTCATCACCTCTCTAAGTATTCTGAACATTTCCAAATTTATTTAAGCAATTTTTTTTTCTTAATGTTGTAAACATTTACTTGACAAAATTTAGTATGAATTTTGCCACCAACTCCAGAGGGCTTTAGACAGGAGATGTGATACTTGACATGTCACTGTCCTCCAACCTCCATCTTTTGCTCATGTTATACATCCCTGAACCCTGCACTGATTAACATGATGAGAAAGTACCTCCTCTTTTCCATCATCCAGAAAAGGCATTTCTGTGTTTACAGCTGAGAGGAATAGAGAGGGATATGGTCATACTGAGTAGCCTGGCAAGAGAACAAAAAAATGATGTAGATGAAGGCTGAAGTTCTCTCTACTTAATAAATCTCTGTTCAGCAGGAAGCAGCCCATACTAAGTCCATGGTGTTACTGATTATTTATCCTATGCTGTGGAAATTATGTGTATGTGTGATTCTGTATTTTGGTATTTCAGAGTTGCCCCAGAAAAAGGCCAGTTCTTTCAGTATTGATCTAATTTGGACTGGTGTGAAATCAATGTATTCAAGTACATGTAGCTGAGTGCCAAATCCTCTCTCTTATATCTGTTTTAGGCAAGACCTTCTGCAAACCCTCACCTTTTCACTATATCCAGGAGGGAATAAACATAGTTCAGACAGTTTTCTAATCTTATATCAAATGTAAATAAAGGTGCAGCCACCACAAATTATCTGACCTTAGATGAATTTAAAGGCAACATCAGCATGGAGGTCTTCACAGTAGCAGCTTAAGCTCAAGTTATTTTAGTTGTACCATGAGAATCTTGAACTTCATTTTGTCTTGGGGAAAACTCAACTGCTTAACAAAATTGAGTTTTCAGTCAAATTACTCTTATTTCAAAATTCAGCTCCAATCTGGAGGGAAAAAATGTTTAATTACACACTTCAGTGCACTTCAGAATAGCAATAGGCCTTTATTAATCACCATTGCAAGCCCTCAAACACCACTGAGATTCATGATCATCATTTTAAGATGAACAAAATCCATGATAACAGAATCAGAATGTGTGCAGGTCCCATTCACCATGGGAATTGCCTATAACAGACAAAGAAGAACCTTCAGTTCTGCTTTAGATATAATATTGCTAATAACAGAGCAGAAAAATTACCATCAAAAATTTGGTGGCTTCACATCCTTAGAGGCAGAATATCTTTCCTACACATCACGAGGTATACACAACTATACTTTCTATTTCAGAAGAAATTCCTATTCCAATAAAATATTGACTTAAATCACTTTTTAAGGTTAGAAAATAGGGTCAAAAATTTATTTTATAAAAAGCATAATAATAATTGCCATCTTTATTTGAAAGTCTGCAAAGAGTTAAAATGAATTTCAGGATACATCTAGAAGATATATTTAAAATTGCTTGACAAGCAGTGAGCCTTTGAGAACATGATGTTAGTTTGTGATCATTTACAGGAGCATGTTGGGAAATTAACCTACTGTGGTCAAAGTTTCTGTACTGAGAACGCTACTAACACTAACTGTGAGTTAAGAGTTTGAAGCATAGTTTTCACACACCAGGAAAGGAGTCAGCTTAAACAGTTAAGCCATATAAAAAGAAAGAGCAAGCAAGGTTATCTGCATTCAAATCTCTGTTACTAGTTTGTCAGGATTATGGTATTCTGTAAGTGTGAAATGCAAGTAGTACATGAGGAATGTCAACTGCCAAATGAAATACGAAAGTAGCCTAGATAACAGAGCAAGAGAAAGCCTCATAGCTAGCAGAGAGCACTGACAGGTACAAGAAAATCCTTGATATATATGTGTATGTATATAAAGATGGCAGGAATAAGGAGATAAGCTCCAGGAAAGAGTGGAACTTGCTGTTGTTCCTATGGTGAAAAATAAAATATAAAATTCATTGCTAAGGAATAAGTCATCACTTATTCAGCATTTCTGTGTACTGAAAATTTTTACCACTTGTGTGCAAAAGGTCAAAAAAATAAGTAGCTTTCTTATATTCTACTGCAATTCTTTATGTAAAAAATAAGGTACCTGGTGATCTGCTGTTCTGAGACTCACCCTGATATTTCTTATTGGTTGGCTTAAAATTGCCACTTGCTCAGTATGCAGTAACATTGCCATAACTGTGCATGCTCCAAGGAGCCAAGGGAGAGAAATAGGTTGCTAACCAAAGCACTCATAGGCCCTCAGAGGAGCTTACCTCTCCCCGCTGTCTACTTAGGGAGTCTAGACTGCTGATTTAGGCGGTTTGGATTATCCTGCTGAGGCCCACTGACTATACTTTAAGTGTTGCTTTGGTGAAACGAAGTACCTAATGTAGTCTGAATACTGCATCAGCTCACAAACTTTTCTGGATCTGACCCCAGATGCCTCAACAAAAACTGTGGAAGAACTTGGTGCGGATAGTGACTTGGATGCAGGACTCCCTTGCATCTAGCCTTGAGCTCAAATTACCGCCTGCCTGTAAATATGTTGTCAGAAATTTGGAGAAAAAATTGGGGTCTCTGAGTGCTGAAGCCACATATAAATAAATCAGCATGTATCTGTAGAATTGTGCTGTGATTTATATAGTTCAGTTTTTATTTATGCTTAATATTTTGATCATAATTCTTCCAGGTACCAAAGAAAATTACTCATAAATTTCTCTTGGGAGGATGTTCTATTAACATTGCTTGCAGGACCTCACACTAGAGATAGACAAAGCAAATAAAAGCACAAAGAATATGCAATCAAGCAAACATTGTGTGGGAAATGCAAAACAGCAGGGAAATTTAAATATATATTCCTGAAGAAGAAAGAACAACGTAATCAGAACAAAAAAAAAAAAAAAGAAGAAAAAAGCATCAGCAAAACCATCTTTAAAATTACTGGAATAATTTTGGACACAGCTAAAGATGCACAAAATAATTCTAACACAGCTAAAGATGCACAGAATGATAAAGACACTCTATAGTTGAAATCTGAATATTATGCAATTAGAGTGGAATCCAGTCTGCCCATTTTGTGCAATGTCTTCCAATAATCTAGATTTCAAAAAGAAACACAATTGAATAAATTAGAGGAGTCCAACAAATAGAAAGATATGATTCCAAATATACAAAAATTGAAATAGGTTGTTCAGTTTGATATATAGAGAATGTGAACTAACAAACACGTTCTTGGGATCTTTAAAGAATTTAGTGAAGATGGGAAAGAGAAGCTTCGGGCAGGATTCAATGCAGATTTAAACACCTATTTTTAGACAACCACAGTAGTACTTTTCTGCAAATGAGCCAGGTGTCTGTGCTCCCAATACAGGCATAGATAATCCAGTCAGTATAGCCAACACAGAGCAATTGCTGAGGAATGGTAGTTCCTGAGAACAATTACCCTGAGGAAAGCTGGTTGTTGAAGATCCCATTAGGGTAACTGAAGTTTATACTCTTTGCTCATCTCTATAGACACTCAGACACAGATGAAAGCTGAATCCCGACAGAATCATCTTCTCAGTCTAAAGACAAACATGTATTTCTAGTAAACGCAAAACTGTATTCCAGACTCTACTCATCCTGAAAGGAATGGAACATATATCCAAAATTACCAGGTTAGAGAACGTCTTCAAATGGAGTATTCACTACTGCTCCTGTTGAAGCCACTGAAATTGTTCTAATCTAACATGGACTAAAGCACTCAGGGAAGACAGAAAAGGTTTTGAAACCCAGGAACTTGACATGAGTTTTATACAAGACCAAAATAATAATTGCAGCAAAGGACATAATCTTTTCTTCTTATGAAAAGTCAAGCAGAGACAGATTTCCCCTTTTTTCCTTCTCAACCTTTTATCTCTGTCTTAAAATTGACTCAGAATTTTGGAGAGACGTTAGGGGTTTGGTTACAACAACAGTTTTGAGGTTCAGGAAGAAAAGGCTCTGTCAATCTCAAGTTTAAGCAGAGCCTATAACGAAGAAACACCCGTTCCTTAAGTGCTAGACCATTATGCAAAACGTATGACAGAATAGCACAACATCAGGATGGCAATTACCTTTTCAAATATCTTCAAAGGGCATACATAGGATTCAGGCAGAAGTTGGCTCAAAGAGGAATCAGTGCAGTACTTGGGCAGGCTGCAGTGGTTCTTCATTTCCTTCAGGGATCTCAGCAATTTTTTCTTAAGAAGCCTTTAATGCATGTCCTTTCTTGTGATCATCATTGACACCCTGCTAAGTAGCCACAGAAACATTCAGGACAGACATGCTGGACCATCAAAGAAGAGAATAAACAAGTGCAGATAGGAAGACAGAATTCCTTCAATTTGCCACCGTTTCTCAGGAAAATTTCTCAGTGGTGTTGGAAAGAAATGGAAAAACCCCAAACATGCTATTTCTTGCATTTCACTAAACTAGTCTTTAGGACTGTCTGACAGCCTTTCAGCTGGATAGCACAGTTTTTAGCCAAATCCTGATTTTAGCAAAAAATCCAAAGCCCAAAAAAATCAGGGTTTTTTGTTTGTTTGTTTGCTTTCCGTCCTTATATATACAGCTGGTAGGACTCCTATATATGTCCAGTGCCTCTCAGTATGTCTTCTTTTTCTGCCTTCTTAACAATTTTTTCTTTTTTTTTTGTAAATTAATACCATGTTTAGGTCACGAAATCTATTCTCTCTGTTTTCTCCTTTTAAAGTAGAGAAGACAATGCTCCTACTAGACCTCTTACTGTGTTGAGACACAGTATAAGCCAAAAGAGCCCATACTGAATTTGAGTCCACATCAAAACCTCAGAATGACACTGCAAAGGGTAACTTACTAGAAAGTGTAAAACTAGACATAATATACCTATTATATACCCAGTACAACCATGGAAGACAAAACACACATTTCTAAGCATAAAGTCTTTCACAAGCCGTGTTCCAAATATCACCTGCCCCTAAAAGGAGGCAGCTATCTGTGACAGACAAGTTATCTATCTGTGGCACCTAAACCAAACACCAAAGCTAACACTCCTCTGGTAACCATGAAGAATATCATTATTCTTGTGGAGAAATTAATTAATCCCCATAACTTGACAGACAGGAAAAACAAGCAGACTGCAATAGAATTATGGGGTGAATCAGTCTCATTTTATACTTCAGCAGTCTCCAATTGCTTTACCAGAATGATAATCACATGGACTAAAGAACTAAAATAACTCGCCTCAGAGGACTCACAATCAATTCCCTCCTAAATAAGCTGTTCTTATCAGCCATGTTCATGGGAAAAAGTATCAATGGAAGCACCAGCTCTTCAGCCTGAATTTACATCTGTGGTTACTGGAAACACATCTGCTGTGCAGAATGTTAGACAAACTGTTTGATCAAAAATCTGAACAAGTGGGTGTGAACTAAGAGGAAGAGGTAGCAAGATAAGGGTTTTTTTCTGCCTTTTTTTTCTCTTAAGAATATTTCAACATGACTCGAAGTAAAAGTAAAATAAGGCAAACATTTCCATCTGAAATGTTCACATAGCTGAAAATGCTGTCTATGCCAGGATGATTGTTTTTGCAAGACTATTTCAACTTTACTAAGTAGATAAATGATATATAAAGATGATAAATAAAATGTCTTGCATGATTTTCCAAGCAAGTAAAAGCTTTATAAGAATAAAAAAAGTTTGGGTCTACTCAAAACATTTTTATTTTTCAGAATTTCCAGAAAACTTAAAAATTACTGAACTAAGTGACTTCCATTGACTTCAACCAATTCCTCTGACTTTCAATAATTGCAAGATTTTGTGCCTGATTAGCAGGTAGTTTCCTGTGATCCTCTTATCACATTCAATCTCTGGAAAAGATTAAAAATTTTAAAGGGAAAAAAAAGAATGAAAAAATCTTTAGAAAATATTGTATCATATATCAGTGATCAGTCCCATCTCCACGAAATATTATTTCAAAATGGGGGAAAAGAAAACTCACATAAAAAAACTACATAAAGATGTGCACATCTCCATTATCTCCTATAGAACAGGGAGTTATTCAATGAAGGTTAATATCAGTAAATCTGGGAGAAACATTTTTCATCAGACAATAGAGAATTTTGCATATCAGCAATATTTTAATGGAAAAGAATGAAATAAATCAATGTTACTTTCTAGTTTTAGCTTAACAGTGCACATTCACTTGAAAAAGATGTTCACTTCAAAAGAGATGTTTCACTTAGACTTTATTAATGAATTTCATTTTGACATTGGAAATTGTTATTTTGTGTTATATTATTCTTATCTTATGGGAATGTACATTTATCAAAATGAAATAAAGTAATGTTAAGTGACCATTTTTTTCCAAATTTCTATCCAGTAAGAAATATCAACACTTTCAGTGTTCAATCCAAATAATAAAAAGAAATTTTAGAATGTCAGAATATCCTGTGGGAAGAAAATAATGCTTTAGATTAACTACACTGATAGGAATGTAAAGAATTTTTATTCATTCTTCCTCTTCCCAAGACACTAAAGAATATATGACTATATTTCAAGCTGTGGAATACTTCATTAAAATTAGATCAATAGAAACTCTTCAACGGAGTTTCTTTTTTCATTCTTCTTCTAAAATAGAACAAATTAAGGAACCAAGAACAGCTATATACCAAGAGAAGATAAATTTCCTAATGGCTACTGAATTATTTGAAAGGTTATTGAATTTTTATGCCCTTCATTCTGGGGAAAGGTGTTACTAAAAAAATAAAAAGTTTAGTTCTTAAAATACCTCTTCTTCTTGACAGCATGTGTGATAAACCAAGACTGATAAAGAGTGAATTATCTTGATTTTACCAGCTTAAAACACAATGCAATTATTATTCCAGACTGTCCTCCAAATAATGCTGCAGTTTATTTAAATAACGCTGCTTTCCAAATAGGAAATCAAGTATTTTTATTTTATAATCATGGAATTTTTATAAAATAGTGAGAGAAAGTCTCACTTAGATGTAGTACACTTGCTGTTTCTAAGAAAACAAAATACAACTGTGTTGGCTTAGGAAGTGCATATCACCAGAGTTCGGGCTGCCTTACCAGCTGGTTTGTTTTCACACTGGTGTGTTTGCATTTGAAATAAAAATGCTTATTTTACAATTAAGTAGCAAAAGAATGTGTTCTGAATTATATTCATGAACTGGTTAAATTGTATTGAAAAAATATAACTGCTGAGAACTTAGGCCAATGACTTACATTAGAAAAAGCACCATTAAGTTGCATTTTTCATATTCTCTATTAAACAAAATAAAGTGCCTGGATGGAGAATCACAAAAACACTGTGGTTCTCTTGGCCCTGAAGAGCTAGAGAAGACAAGAAAAAGGAACTTAAAATTCCTCAAAACACACACTCCTTCAAGAACATAGAACTAGTCTGAATATAATGAAGTTTTGTGACAGCTCCTTCCCAGTTATCAACTGCTCAAAATTAGTTGCTCAGATTCAAAAGTTTAGAATGACACTACATTCCACATAGACAGTAAATCTAGCCTATCTAGAAGTTCATCCCAATGAGATAAAGCGATACATAATGTAAGCTGAAATATATATATATATTCTTATAATACTAAGTAAAAATAATAGACATTAACATATCCAAAACAAGCAATATAGCAAAGACTGCTATCTGAAAGGTACATATTTGATTGAGAAGTCCAAGCTAATAAAAATCTAAAACATCCTCTAAGGAAAATAAAGTGGGAGAGAGCAAGAATATTTTCTCTACATTAAGAACTATATTTCTTGATTCAACTGACTTCACTTACCAGGGAAAAATTCGTTTTCTGGTTCATTTTAATATTCTAATTTTGTGAGATTAAAATTGTGAAGCTGTTGTATCTATTGCATTTATTTGATCAGTGTAATTGTATCATTTCTTCCAAAATTTGTTATTTGCCTGTAACATGATTAAAGCACCTGTTGTTCTAAGTTTCTCATTACAATTACACTGAAGTTCACATTCTTCAGCTACTCAACACAAATCTATTTAAAAATGGAAGGAAACAAAATACCTAGAAGACATTTGGGAAATAATGTCACTGATGTTCTGATTTATAAGAAGTGAATTGTGCCATGATGTTGTTACTGACATACAACCAAAGGCTTGGAAAACTCTCTTTCCCAATAGACTTATCTGGAAATTGCTATGGGGAGTTCTACAGTCAGCAAAGGTTTAGATTAAAAAAAATGCAGATGCATCTCTATAAAAATATAAAATTACCTTCTGAAGTCATAGTTATACTGGCTCTTTATATGGTAAAGTGAAAGTTATATCCTTCTCAGATCACATAATACAAAAAGGCTAAGATGTGAGATATAATTAACTTAGCTAGCTCTAATGTTAATGGGTATGTTCCTGTCCAAAGGTGCACGAATATGGCTTGGAATTAAATCTTTGAAACTGGAGGTAATAGATAAAATTTTTACTGGGGATAATGATAGCAACCTCCAGCAAGTTGCTATTCTTTTTCCCTGATACACTGTCAGCGTTGACACAAACCTTAACAAAGGAGCCATGTTTGTCAAAAGAGCCATTTTAGTATATTTGCTTGGTTTATAAGCATCTTTTTCAGCCTTTGGGGAACATTCAGACAATGTTGGAAATGCTACAAAACAAGCAGATATTGAAATGTTTTCAAATTAATATAATAACAATTTTTTAACTATCTTTATTTGGCAATTTGATATATTAAGAACTCTCTCGCAGATCTTTAAAAAGATATGCAAAAACATACTGCAAATTTTGCACTACTATGGAAAGTTTACCCAGTAAAATTCACTAAGGAAACACTCTATAACCGTCTCAACCCAACACTTGACTTTCAGCACAGTGCAGCAAGGTTTATATGCATGGAACAGAGCTCTCTAGATATAATTTCTTTTCTACACTAGAGAATCCAGATGTTTCATCTAGATAGGAGCCCTCATTTATATGTAGGATGAAGCAAAATTTAGGTTCTAATAATACTAAAAGTAGTAAACCATTTAATATACAGAAATCAAGGATATTTAGTTATGCTCAACTCTAACAAAAGACTACTTTTATTTCAGTCACTTCAATAGGTCATACATGACCTGTTATACAGTCATCTGAAGAAGGATGTCATGCCCTAACACTGCTGTAGGACTCCGAGGACAAAAAGGAGAAAAAAAATTCCTAAAGCTTCTGTAAGCTTGAAAACACAGAGCAGGAATCTAAACCTTCAACAAGTGTATGAAATACACAACAGGTCTGCAGCAATGATGTATTGGATAATGTGTATTCACCTCCATATGACTGTATAAATTATTACCTGGGTGATTAGGTACTAGCAATGAGGGGCAGAAAAAAATGATGAGATATAACATCGCTGCAGCTGAAAACATAAGGAAAGAGAGTAAACATGAACCTTGATCTATTATCATTTCAACAAAGCACATATATTTGCACTTTTTAGATGACAATTTTGAGTCCAACTGCTCTGTGCTAGACAAGACAAAAATATGTTTTGAAATCTAAATGTAAAAGGTCAATTGGTAATATTTTGACACAAGGAACTCTGCTGAGATGACTTAATATCTGTTAAAAATTTCACCTAAACATTGTGAGACTGATTTCTGGCAAGAGCAACCAGTAGTAACAGCAATCTAGTGCTGAATAATGTATTTCTAGTGAACGTGTCCTGAATATGCTCTATTAATTATGGACTTATTCCTGAAAATAATAATGTTTTTTTCCAAAACAATGTTTTTAAGCAACAGAACATGAAGATACATAGTGGTTCTAAATCAGCCAGCTAAGTCATACAGTCTGAAAACAATGTGTATTGTCTATTTTTTCATTATCCAAAAATACAAAAGTAGCAAATGTAGAATGTTGTTCTTCAAGATAACCTTTATACTAGAACTTTCGCACTCAGAACTGAATAAGAACCTTACAAAAAATAATTTAACAACTTCATCATAATAATCATCATAATAAAAGTCCTAGTCATTTAAATTCAGAAGGCATTTATGTTTTTTAGTAATTTTTAGTAATTTTGATTAAAATTTGAAATAATTGTATTGATATATGTAGAATTGCTAAATAATTTATATTTGAAGTAAAATGCATTACTATGAAGTTAAAAATATCTGCTTTAAAGTAATTTTCAAGCAATAAATGTGCCTCTCTTGTTCTTAAGCTTGGTTATTTAAGTAATTTAATTGAAATAATTATTTTAATAATTGAGATTAAATTTTCAACCAGAATGAAATCTTATTTCAATTAACAGTAATATCGAGCAGCTGCTGAATTGAATAGAACTATTTTTCAGCTTCCAAATTTCAAGTGTTTGTAATGTCAGTGTTAATATAACACAAAATCTTGATGTTAATCACTAAGGTATCAGCAAGAAATACTGTTTTCAAAACTACAATATAGTTTTCTCAAAACATGGGTACAGAGAATTAAAAGAAACTTACTTTTGCAGGTTGAGCAGAAAGGTACAGAATTGTGACACTTGGGTTTGTGGAAGCATATGTCAAAGGTATAGTAAACCCAAAAAGAAGGACTAGTGCTTTTGGTGTCTGCATTGGGCTGGACCTAGCCTTGTCTATCATCACAACTGCTGTTGTGCAAGAGCATGAAATGACAAGAGCAGATGTCTTCTTTCACCTTCCCACAGTGTGGAAGAATGACCTGGAGAAGGGGAAACTTAAGAGAAAACATAGGGCCTAACAGAAGTTTTGGCATTACAGCAGCTTGCTTGGGGTGA
>JAUBNY010000001.1:10876169-10899968 GCA_032275445.1 Crypturellus soui
CAAATAACACCCTTGCCTTTGCTGTCCTCTATTCTTTGCAAAACCTTTTCAGGATCTGACCAATTATCTCTGGCCCAGTCTTCCCCACTTTCTGAGGGGGCACATTTCTGTCTCCGTAGGAATTCCTTTATCGACATCCTGCCGACTACGCCAATTTTGTGAAAATGTTGCAGTTTGAAAGCCGTAGTGGTGGCAGCGAATCGAGTTCCCAAATAGCATGATCAACTATAAGCTCGACTCTGGCAATTTCGGATTCACGAACAGTCTGTCAACTGTAGGCCCAATCGCTCGCCCGCAAACAAGTAGTCAAGTTCACAAACAGCAGGATTTATTCAAATGCAGCATTTCCAAAGCAGGTTTCGGATGTCAGCATAGGAAATTCTCTACTACAGCATAGGGTTTTTAGCTAACTCTGATGTACAAATGTGCAATCATCACTTACCCCAGAAGATGGGAGAGGGTTCTCAGTCTCGAGTCTCCTCAGGTAGCATTCTGACCCGAGGGGAGGAAAGAGGGGGATCAGTGCGTCAACTGACCCAGCAGTTACGATGGAATCCTCCCTCTTCCTTCTTCTTCCCCTCCTGCAGCTGCTTTTTCTTCTTCCTACTTCTGCTCTTACTAGTTTGCCCTTTATATATTTTCTTGTACATTCATGTGGAGGTTGAGTGACTCTAGTCATATTTGCTTTTGTTATTCATTGATTTCCAAAAAGTCTCCCAAGTTAATCTAGAATCTAGACAGCTTGCTTAGTGGGATGGGGTTGTGTATTGGTATTATGATGAGATTAGAAGGAGGAGAAGTTAGAGCAAAGCTTATCAGAAGGGACTCATCTGTCACCATTGTTGTCCCAGCACCAGACATCACACTATATGTGGCTCATTAGCTGTATGGTACCACCAGGCTACCACCTCTGCAGGGAGTACAACAGAGCTTGGCCATGGTGTCTTCACTCCGCTCCACCCTCCATTCACTCATGTCTGCACAGAACCATCGGATTATCCTCTCTTCACGGAAGCCAGCAAAGTTTGACTGTGGTGTCTCCGTTCTGCTCCACTCTTCATTTCCTGTTATCAGTGTGTGCTAGGAGGGCAGATTTTGTTGCCAAGGGAATCGTGGCGAGGTAGATTCCACACATACCAGCCATCCTGGATGTGTATCACCCAAGCAAGTTTCTGTAATGCCTAAAATTCTTTTAGGCCCAAGGTTTTCTCTAAGTTTCCCCTTTTCCACGCCATTCCTCCACAGTAGTAATCTAAGGTAAGTGTTCCTTTAGTTTCTTGTACAGCAAGTCTTATACATCACCTAGAAAATTTAAACATCTATGGAAAATAAAATAAAACAGCTTTAGGTAGACATAAATGAATTTGTTTTCATATTATTTTTCTATGAATCTGCTGTATTCACGGGTCTGCTGTGATATATGAGAGAAGAAATCTACTCTGTCCTTCAGGGAATCTTTGCTTGATCTATTTCTTATTTTGTTATTTCTTTTATTCTGCAATAAAACTCGTACAGAATGACAATATCGTCTACAGGTGCCCTTCAGTTGTGGAAAAACAAAACAACTCTGGTTACAAATATGGAGTTGTGAATAAAAGTAAAGAACTCAATGGAAGTGAAGAGATTTCTGTAAAATCCAAAGCTAAGAAATTACTGGATAGAAAAATGGAAGAGCTTTAATTGTATTTTCCATGCTAAAGCTTCTAAGGTAGCTTATACAGCTTGAAAAAGAGCTTACAAGGAGCTTTGTATCAAACCTGAGTTTTTTGTCTTAGTTACATATGTTGTATTAAAGACACAAAAGACAAAAGACTACTAAGAAATCAGAACTTCAGTAAAAGAAAAAAAGCATCTTCTCTTTTTAAACAATTGCACAGTGAAAGGACAGGATGTCCAGCATGTTTTCACAGTCCATCTGTGACCCAGCAGGCAGCAGTAAGTTACAGCAGCTTCCAGTCTGTTTGAAGTACACCAACACTGACCCAGTACCCAGGAAGTCTGTTGACCTTTGCCAAGCACATGCTGGGAAGAAAGAAGAATTTGATCCTAATTCTATGACTTTTTAGCAAAAGATGGAAGATTTTTTCCAGATGTCAGTTTGAAGAGATTTGAGGGAGGGCCTCAGTACTAGTAAAAAGTTGTATACATTTGGCCTTACTCTCCAGTCGTACAAACTACACAAAGCAGTGAAGTACTCCATGCTTTGTAACTCATTAGTTATGCAAAAATGCCTATCTCTGAACATTGTCTCCATTCATATTGTTTTCTTTTCAAAGAGTAAATCTCTTTTTAGCTTTAAAAATTAATGAAAGCAAGAAAATTAGCAAGCAAGATCCAACTCCATTTTTATTATGTACATAGAATATCTGTCAGTCATTAATATCTCATCCAAAACCTTGACTCTTCCATTACCTTCCTCTAGCCCCACAATAAGGAACTAGAACAGTAAGACATGAGAGAATTTGAAGATGTGTTCTTCTATTGCCATAGTTAGACAAATTTGTTCTCATGTATGTTATTTCTGCAACGGAAGTGACTTTGGATGCATTTGGAATAACTTCAAAAGTTGTCATGCTAAGAATGTAAACAACAGTGTCCGGGGTATGAGGTTCATCAGATGCAATGGATGAAGGTGTGCCAAGGGTTAAACAGAACGGGACAAGGGTTATTTGAATGGGATATTGGTGAAAAGACAGATCTGAATCTGTTCTGCTCAAACTCTGAGCAATCCAACAGCCCGACCATGTCTGACCAGAAGCTGTAGAGCTGCATTAGTTAGCTCCTAAGAGATAGGGTTTATTAGTCCAGGCTCAGTGATACTCTATCACAGCCATGTGGCTTTTGGATAGGAGCTGGATAAAGCCAAACAGCTTGTAGGGTAGGCAGAATGAATTTGGGTCTATCAGCATCTGTCCATGTTGATGTGCCAGATGCTTTGGAAAGGGGCTGTGTATTGCAAAAGGAAAGTACTTTTTTTCCCCCCAGATCTAATTTTTATTTGAGGTACAGTACTGAGTCAAAAGGGATACTTGCCTTAAAAACAACAGATCTATAGCATATGTGATTGTAAACCCCAGACGTCAAATACTTAAGGCATCTTTCAGGAACATTTAAATAGTAGAGGAAATTGAGTCTTTAGATTGATTCTTAGTATACATACATTCTGAACTATGCAAAACAGATTTGGTATAATAAGCTAAATAAATCCTTGGGGAGAAAAAGAAGAAAGAAAATAGCTCTGGTGAAAGGAATAGCTCTGATTGATGTGGCAGGAGAGATGAAAAGTTGTGTTGAGTGAAGCACTGCAGGGAAGAGTGGGGGAACGTTACTCCTTTGTAGCCAGAGTTAGCAGAACCCTTATGTTTGACAGAGTGAGTTGGTAATGTAGGAATGACAACAAGTATGAGTGAATATCTATGTTCATGGACTCCTCCTACCAGTTACTTACTAGTAAAATCACATTTTAATAGTTAGCAAATAAAATGTGGTCCTGCAGGCTTTCTCCTGCTGGGTGGAATGGGTGATTAGCTGGAGAAGGCCTGGTTATTGCCTTAAGCTATGCCTTTCTCTGCTTTCTCATCCATGCAGAATACATACACACACACACACACAAAATATGTGTATCTATGAGTTACTCTGTCACTACTCACACTGCAATGCACCAGAATTTGGAATCCCATTTCGCACATATAAAGCTGAGAAAGAAGATTCATCTTTTGCCCCTAAAGAAAAATCATTCAAACAACAAGAGTTTTGTTTTTGTTTTTTTGTTTGTTTGTTTGTTTTTTGTTTTTTTTTTGAGTAATGCCATTTCATTTACATTTGTTAGGAGAAAATTACCATAAATCACTCATACAGCTTCCAGAGATCAACATGTCTCTATTATCTGTGGCCAAGGAAAAGAGAGAGGCTTTGATCATAGCAGCCTATCTCTGTGTCATCAGGTGCAAGATTATTTAGAGGAACATGAAAACTCAGTGTGATATCAAGATTGCTTTCAATAGCAATGGCTGGCAGAACCATTGTTCAGATGGTCTTTTTCCAGAAGACCTTTCTCTACTGACAAATACAAAGACACAAAAACAAACACACAAACAAACAAAAAAAATAGGTGACATATCTTCCTTTTATATTGTCAACAGGCAAGAGATTTGTTTTGTATTAATTCAGGTGAACAAAGTAATTAATAATGAATGACTTTTTCAAGAGGACATATAGATAATGACACCCAAAAGGAGTGTTTAATATTGTATTATTTGAATTACATCATCATAAAGAGGCAGCATATTTCCTGTCAGGCTTGGAAATGGCTGTTATGTCTGATTGATACAGCTTGATTTTGCAGAAAAGTGAGAAGTTATGTTCATAGTCAAGTAAAAGACTAAGACTTCTGGTGCACAAAGTCTTAGAAATTGGCTATTTTAACATTGACTTCCAGATGCCTAAGTAAAGCAAACATGCTCTAAGTAATATAAGCAACTGTCTGCCTAAAATGAGAATAAGCAGATAACCACTCCTTAACAAATCCATGAGAAATCCAAAGCGTGTTCATGGAGTAAGCACATATTCAGGACTGCAGAAAATTATCTACGAATGAGATCCACATATCAAATGCTCTTCTGTGGGTAGCTGTTTCAGCCCTCTTTCATGCATGGAGCAAACTAGTCTACCATTTAATACAGGTGTAGAAAGTTCACTTAGATCTGTCCTCAGTTTGAATGTAGCATTCTTGAGAATATCTAAATCCTGTCAATGCAACATTAGTATCAACAAAGGAACTTTCCGTTGAATCTGTGCTACTGAGCCAACAGAAGTCAAAATACTTACAGACTTGTATGAATGCTTAAATGTTTGTATTGCAGATCTGGGATAAGGAAGTTCTGTGAATGTTCCACCACCTCTCTGCTTAACCTTCACCACCCCACCCTGAATTCATCCATATTTCTGTGAATAGCCATATGGGACAGACGTGTCAGTCTCAGACCATTTGTAATAGAAAATGGTTGAATATTCAGTTGGCTAGATAATGTAGGTATATTATTTTGGTAGAGGAGCAGTTATTTAATGTCATAGGTGATGAATGGCACAAGAACAGCTAGAAGGGAAATAATGGTGATAATTTGTCAAAGGCATTAAAAGACAGAGTGGTAGGGTGGGTGAAGTAGCATGATACACTATGTAGTTAGAATAATATGATATAGTGCTGGAGGGCTGGAGAATAACTAAGTAGGGCAAAAATTAAAAAGAAAAAAAAAAAGGAAAAAGTTATAGGCAAACACTAGCACAAGCTAGAAGACTGAAAAAAATAGCAAACTGAGTGTTTGGGATACGTCTTTTGCTGTCATGAAAATGAAGAAAAAGAAACAAGAGATACCAATTAAAACAGATAAAGTCGAGAAAAGCTGGGTGAGGGATAATGTTAATGGCAAGGGAAGAAATAAATCGAATAAGAAGTGATTTTATGTAACATTCTGCTAGCTTAAATCATTCTGAGTTGCTGAACTTACGTATCTGAGTACAGTCAGTGGGTAGACAAAATAAAAATAGACATGGTAGAAAAGGTATGCTTCTGGAAGATCTCAAAGTATTTGCAATTTTTTTTTAGCTTTTAAAAAAGCCCTTTCATACCTTATGAGTAATCAGGACATTGAAGGATTTAAAAATACAATAAGTATTTGGAAATTAGATTTTTTTATTAAAGAAGGTAAATATAGCTGAAAATGTAAGGTTTATGAGTTTTTCAATGAGATGAAAAAATTGAGAAGATCGAAACACAGAAGGATGAGTCACACATAAAACCATGTAGTTATATTTCAAAGAAGATGAATAGAAAAAAACAAGCAGGAATTTTGAGCATCTGGTAAGGTTGCTGAAAGTCTCATCGTTGTTACAGGAAACATCCTTATGAAAGTTAAAATCCACAAGATATAAAAGGAATTATGAAGTCTTCTGTTTTTGTATGCTGAGAATAACTAGATTTGTGCAAATGAGAGGAAGGGTTTTTGAAAGGCAGTTATCCTTTGAATCTAGTTTGTTCATTCAGATTTTCATCAAAGAAAGCAATTTTACTAATAAACAGAATTCAGCCTAACATTGTTCTCCCTAGACTGTATGACCTTCTTCCCCTACAGCCAACCAAACCCACTACGTGGACCATTATAAGATGAAGGTATGACTATATCTCTGCAGTCTTGTGTTTTTCTCATTTTTGAAGATGAGAAATTTAGGTCTACTATGGTTAGAAAAGCTATTCCTATGCTTGCACTGGCTGCTCACACAATTGCCCAAGTGTAATACATGTTTTAAATAACTGGACTTTTCCCTACCCTGGTAGTTTGTGCATTGGGATAAAGCAAGGATTATTTCACTGTGGTAAATGCAGTTGCATTATTGAAAAAACAGTGAGACAGAAACATCAGGTATCTTTTTCCTTGCCCCGGCTTCCAGATTCCATTTTGTTTTATTTTCTCTTTTGACTGCATTCATACTGAGAGCTAGCATTCTTCCTGTTTGGGGATTGAGGAAGGGGAGGAAGAAGGAGAGGGAATGGAAGGTGTTAACAATGATGAAATAATATATGTCAAAATACTTCTTTTCAGCCTGGAGGGATGAATTGGGAAGTGATCTGTGTCCTATGAACGCGTTTGTTATTACCCGACAGTAAAAGAATTGATCTTCATGTAGGGTCATGGCTTCAAAGGGTTTTCGTTCTCTAACCTTGGAGGCACCTTCATACAGATTATGTATTGGTTGATCATGTATTTCAGGAAAAAAAGCCATTAAGATATTTTTAGTGCATATGCAAAACAGATTCTTAAAACTGTTCCTCAGAACCCATGTTTCTTGCTGGTGCTATTTAAGTATTCTTCTTTAGGTATCTATGTGTTAACAGGTGTAATCAAGTGTAGGGAGTCATGTTGAGATTCAGCCTTGCTGTGACACAGAAGAGACTTCCTGCTGAAGCAACAGCACATGCAAAGCTCTGCAAACAGCAGAATTTACTTGGCACCTATGCCCTAGCGAAGCTGACATACCACCTTGCGTGTGGGCACAGTGCCATCCTGACAGATGGGGACAAGCACAAGCAGCCAAAAGAGACCATGTCTGAGCAACAAATATGTTTGTGGAGGGCAAGATTCCCAGCTAGAAATGTCAAAACAGCTGTTTGTCCTGAGTTTTGTGTGCTTACAGGTTAGGTGGGATATGCCTTTGCTAATTCATCAGTGAACTTGATTAATTTTTAAGAGTCTCTCCTATAGCAGCCAATCTTTGTGGTTCTGGGTTAGTGTTCTGTGCAAAGAAATTAAATTAGTCCCTTCCTTTTGGCCAGCTTGTGAAAAGACTGAAAATAATGTCGCAATTGAATGGAAGATTTTTTTTTCTAAATAAGTCTTGAAGAAGAATCCCTTCCTAATTTATTTTGCTAAGTATCATTTTATAAAATTTGGTGCAAATTCGTACCAAAACTTAATCCTCATATCAAAAATAAAAACCTTAAAGCTTTCATATTGAAACTCATTAAAGACTTCACAAGTTATTTAAAATCATTTGCCGCTACTCACAAGATAATGCATCAAAAAAATAGATCAAAAATGGCAGATCTTTAAAACTATTCTGTCTCAACTTTTCTTTACCTGTAACAATATCTAGTACTGTCATTTTCATAAGAACTAAATATATTGTTTCCCACTAGGTGGGAGCTTCAAAGAATTATTTCTTTTAAAATAAATCTACTCTTTCATCAGTTCCTGACTTTCTCTTTCAGAGCTGATTTTAGACATAGCTATACTGGTAACACAGTTTTTATAATTCCTTTTTATAACACCTCAGTCTCTATGACTCTACTGAATTGCTTCATAATGACAGTGAAGTGATTCTTTTTTTTTCTAAGACTGAAAAGATTGCCTTTCCATAGGCATTATTATAATTGCTACTCTTTGTGATTATTATAGCTCCAAGTGCAGCACAAACTATTACTGTATTATGATTTTCAAATGTCTACTAGATCTGCTGCTTTATCTGCATTCTTTGAGTATTTATCATATCGTGCTAACTGCTAAATTTCTTTATCTTTTAAAATAAAAAATGGGAAAAGAGCATTGTGCTTTACTATAAGGCCCTATAGAAATACTGACCTCAAATAGAAAGTATAATTTTTAGACACGGAGGACATTCTGCATTGTAATTTATGGAATAAGGCTAAGACTTCTATATCCAAGCTTCTAAAAATGCATACTCTAGCAAATGACCTGCCTTGGCATTCACTATCAGGTGACATTTTTTTCCCTCTGAAAAGTCTTTTAGAGGGACTATGCTGACCTTGAGCAGCAATAACAAACTCTATTTCTTAAAGGAAATGCAAACTATGCTGACAACTCAATCTGCTGCTTGCATAATGCCATGTAGACTATGAAAGGGACTGTGCTTAGTGCTGGGGGTGAATGCATGGGAAAAATTACAACCAGTTTCTGAATGAAGAATGATCAAGTTGATAGACAGTTAGAGATCATGAAATTCAGACCTGTCTGGCTTAACCTGAAGCAGGTACACCTCTGTGTAAACATGACTTCAGAGACCCAAACACAAGCTTTTTAGAAACAGGTTGAATAAGCAGCTGTACCTTCTGATTTGGGAAAGAAAAGCTTAGTGAAGAGGGAGAAACCAAGTTCATCGAAATCATAAAAGCTGTATGGGAATTAGAAATCACTCTGTTTTCTCTGTCTCCTTGCTTCAGCAGGAAACTCTGACTTCTCCTGTCAATACGTGCTGCCAACCATGTTCACAGTCACTGAGACATATGCTGAATGTATGGTTGATTGCTAACCCTTTTGATAATCATGGCACATTCTTTGACTGTCACTTTGGGAACTGCTTTATGCTCTAAAAGGATAACATACTTCCACTTCAAGTGTGACTTCTTTGTCATCCACCACTCCCGCTCCTGACAGTGCATCCTTTCTGTGTTCTACAGAGGTTTGCAGCTTGCAACTGCTGTGGTTGCCTGTGATAAATGCAGTTACACTGGTATAAAGCCACTAAGATGGGAAGAAATGTGTATCTACCTTCCTCTCCTAGGAGCAATGCTACCATGCAGGGGATATTTTCTCAGTGCCTTCTCACCAGCTCGTCCAGGCACAGGAGCCTCTAAGGTAGTAGCCATGATTAGATAAAAAGCCTATGTATGTTTTGAACAAAAAAAAGGGAAAGAAAAAAAAAGAAAAACATACCTTCCACCTTTGAGAGTATGTAGTTTGAGCATTTATTTATTTGTTTGTTTGTTTGTTTTAACCAAAAGGTAAAATAATAATAATAATTTAAAAAAGGAACAATAGGAAAATATTGGTGATGAAGAAGAAGCCAAAGAGACAGTCTTGCAGATTTGCAAATGTGAGGATAGAAATATGGGTTGGAATTTGTTGAGTACATGCAATGAAATCCTAAGCTGTAGCTGTCATTTGAGATCAAAGTCAAACAGACAACTGGAGCACCAGAACACCAAAATTTTGCAAAACATGTTGATTTGTCAAGCAAGGAAAACAACCAATTTGTAAAGAAGCATAAATGAAGTCATAAAAATTGTAGCAAAATAAATAGACCAGGACAATTTAGAAAAAAAAAATCAAAAAAAAAGGAAAAGAAAAAAAAAGAGTGTGTTACATTACCTTGGAAGATGTCATTAGAGATGGTGAAGAGCATGGCATAATCAAGGCAGGTTCACAAGCACTGTTAGTTCAGAGCAATTCTTTACATGATTAGGGCAGACAGCTGCATCAAGACTGCATGAAATATCAAAGCAAAACATTTAGGAAAATAGCTAATTTCAAAAACAATGCAGCCAGAACATCTAAAATCAGTTCTGGTACCCATCAGATAGATACAAGGAATACAGAGAGTGACCCCTCTGGTAACCTTCCTTTAGGAGAGCTCAGCTCTGCCTGCAATGCCCTGGGCAGGACCTGTGTTGGAGAATTTGGACTGTTAAAACACTAATTGGCCCCCAAATTAATAGATAGATAGGATGAATTTCTATTTATCAAATACCAGGATTTGGGGTATAACAAAAACACATGGAATAGAGATGAACAAGACCAACTACCTTGCAATTTGTGCCCACTAGTAAGTTCCCCTAACCCTAAGATGAAAGAGATTATAGAACAAATAAAGGACCTAATACTGAGCACACCTATTGGCCCTTAAAATAGAAAAAGATGGACATCTTCAATCATAAATTTCTTCAAGAGAATAAAAAATATACATAACTATTCACCACTCACAGTGGTAGAAATTCTGGGAAAGACAACTGATATAAAATATTTTTAGATAGATGACATTTTTATAGGAGATAAAATAGTATACAGTATATATAGGAAATAAAATAGTATACAGTACAACAGACTTGGAAAGTGCTATATCTCTTTTAACAACAGTCTGCTCAAAATTGGAAGAGAATGGTTTATTTTTAACAGGTACTAACCAAAAATGAGCATTAGTATATAATTACTTTCAAACAGAAAATGAAGTTTCACTCCTTGACTCTTTAGTTATCTTTATAGTTAAACAGAATTAAAAATGATCACACAATATTTATTTCCACTGCCAAAAAAGGGCAATCAAAAGAATGACCAACAGATTAAATAAAAATCTGAAAGAGAGATGGTGGTGATGGTCCACCATATTCTGGCGCACACATATAGCACAAGAGCAGTGGAACGAAACCCAGAGAGTTTGTAGATGTCATGTAGATGACAGAAAGACAATCTGAGATGCACAAATTACCAAAACTGATAAATTACTTCATTTCCTTTTTGCAGCTCTATATTATGTAAACAATTTGTTTTATGGTTAACCTTACTATATTTGGTAGGAAAAAAATTACAGGAACTGTGCATTTAAATAGACTTTTGAAAGAACTATCTGAATTTTTTGCAGAGATTCATGCTATACAGAGAGGGGAATTAATAATCAGAAGCATGCTGTGACTAACTCACTAGATATAACTTTTTTATATTTATCTTAATGTGCTTCGACATCCCAAACAGCCCCATACTAAGAGCCCCATACTAATTAGTGTATGTACTAGTTCATAGAGTAGTGGACTCAGGAGGTTGTGTAGGGTTTATTTCTGTTTCTGCCATTCTCTGTTTCCCATCTTTTGGGAGACAATTCAAACTTAACTTCTCTAAAGAGAAAAAAATGAAAAGTTTTCTAGACTGGATGTTTCTCAGCCTGTCCTTCAAAAACTGCAATAATAAGAAAGAAAGTACATGGGAATGATTTGGTGACTAATTCATTGAGTAATTCACACAAAAAAAAAAAAAAAAAGAGAAAAATGGAAGGGAATAGAGAAGATCTTGTCCCCAGTCTCACTGTAGCTTATACTAGTATACAGATTATATGCAAACTCATTCTCTCCCTCTTTTCCAATATTTACTTATACTTTATTGCAGTTAAGGGAAAAAGAGCATATGTTCAGGCTTTATATCCGGCTACTCTTATAAGCTAAGAATGTCTTGTTCCATGGCTAGAAAACCTGAGTCACAGGCTATGTAGTTGAACATAATTATTAAGCTATAGGCCATCCTATTTTCACAAAATTAAGAATATTTTTATTTTTCACAACATCTGTGTATCCTGAGAGATGATGAGGCTTTCTGTTAAACATAGTCATGGCAGAGTTCCAATGAGACACCCACACAAACTCACTTACAAAGCATGATATTCACACAAATGCCCCAAGGCATTGTATGCTTTAAAGGGACTAGAAGCGTTCAGCTAAAGGCAATATGTATAACAGCCTCAGACAGATCCTTAAAAGAGGGAAGGAATAGGGAGTATCTTCCAGGCCCAAAGGGCAGCAAGTTACAGAGAAAAGAGGAATGATACAAAACTGCATAAATGTGTAATCTCAAAGAATGTATTTTTTTTTTCATTTTATGTATATACATACATTTTAATTCAAACCACATGGATCTTATTTAATGTAGCCTTTTTGATGTTTTCTTAAAATCTTCATCAAATTGATGAACAAAATTTTCTTAAAATGGGTTTAATCAAGTAAAAAAGTCTCACTAAAATAAATGGATACTTTGCTTAAAGTAGAAGCTCTTACATTTGTCAGAAACGGCTTTTATTTTTAATGGTCCAAAAAAGAATATGAGCTTCCAATTCAAGATTTCAAATTAAAGTTCTTCAATCAATACTGATTTATTTGTTTTTTTTTTTCTATGTAAAATGAGGTAAAATCTCACAGAGTTCTTAAAAGAAGAAAAAGAGTTTCTAATTAGACAGACACATAAACATACTTTTAGAGCTGAGAAACACTAAAACATTTTTAATACATTTAAAAATGTATTAAAATCAGTTTCCTCCATTTTCTGAAATATTTGTTGATTTTTTTTGCCTTTTGACTTTGTAAAATATGCAGTGCTGTTTTTAACAAGCTGTGGCTTAGGATACTTGAAGTTTAGTTATTAGTATTGGGAGGATCCTGTGTGCTTACAGACAAGTTAAGACATTAACCAGTACATCACTTTCTCTATGTATTAAATGGCTACAGGAATACCAGCTTTCATTTTCCTTATCTATACAAGGACCTGAGCTGCTGACTCAGATCAGGAGAAATGCCACTATACTGGATGAGGTTTGTTCTTTTCTAATGAGATACAGAATATAAGCTCCTCAGGTTTCCTTATCACATATGCCAGCATCTCTTACGAGGCGCCTCCAGTCTCAGATGGGGCAAGCATGTGCTACAGAAACACAAAGATTAAATGCTCTATTTGCTGCTTCAGTAATTTACAACTTTCATGCGCAGCAAACAAAAAGTCATTGCTCAGGCTAAACATTAAATTTTACACAAAAATTTCATACAGATGGCTACAGACCCTTATTTTTACTCAGAGTTAGTAATAATTCTGCTACATTAATGCCCTATATTTTACCAGAATTTAAAGAAAATCTTTGACTAACACTAATCAGTTGAACTTACTGCCCAGTAGAAGGAACAAACACTATCCTGAAGTTTTCCAGAAAGCAGGTTATCCATTTCACAGGGAATGTCTCTAAAGTTGGATGACATGAGTGTCTGTGAGGGGCAGTGGGAGCAGTGTATTTTACCTCCGCTTTTCAGGATCTTCATAAGCAGCAAAAACACAGCATCAGCCAGAGAGGCCACCGAAGGAAAAAAAATTCAAAAGTATTTGAAGAGGAACAAACTCTTTCGTAGGTCTTTTGTGTTTTGTGGACAGTGATTTACTTAGAAATAGTTCTTGTAGTGAATTTTTACAGGCAAAATTTAGGCAGTGCTTCTGTGGATAAATGATTAAGAGTTATTTTTCCATAAATTAGAAGGAGAGGAAACCCATAAAATTTGTCATCAGACTTCAGAAGTGTGCTATTTTCAAGCAGTACAAATTGTGACTGGCTCAGCACCATATGGTATTTAATTTTCTCTAATGTATGCATATGCACAAATTGCATTTAGGTAACTGGAATGCTGTCAGTCTGAAGATAATTCTGCATATACTCTAACAGGTAGAAGGCAAAAGTCTCTGATAATCTCTGAATCATTCCAAAAGATGGCCTTTTTATTCATGTACCCATTAAAGTAAACATGAAGAAATGTTAACAGCTAGGTTCTTGGCTAGATCTGAGATTTTATTTCTGAAACATGGTTTGATTCAAAAGAAATGTTCAAAATAAATATATGTGATTTAAAATAAAACACTGCCTGGAATCATATATACTCTTCATGTAAATGTGATGAGTATCTCCCACTAAAAAATAAAGTCTTTATCATAGCCTGTCATAGTAACACGACACAACATGATACTAATCAGAAGAAACCAGTGAGTTCTTATTCTGCTTTAGGTGGGAAAGTTCTGTAAAAAATTGCACTAGATATTTTCCCCATTGTTCTCTGAAAGATTTGGTGAGTAAAACATAGCAGCTAGAATCTAAGCAGAGGTAATATACACTTGAGTGGCAAGGTGAGTTATGTTTTGGAGAAAACATTGCTTACCTTCAAAGAACTTGTATCCTTTTGTGACAAAATTATTTTGATGACTTGAGGGAGAGGATTCTGGCTGACATGTATTAGTATTAGCTGAAACTGAAATACAAGTAAGCTATTTCACCACCTTAACATCTCAGTCGTCACTTCATCAGCCTTTACTACAAGACAAATGCCAGGAATAGAGTCAGAATTTGATCAGAAAGAAAATATTAGACATGGACATGTGCTCTTTAATAGTGCTATACAGTGGAGAGGACAAAAGGAACATGAGAGAAAAAACACAAACAAAAAAAAAAAAGAAAAGAAAAAAAATGCTGTCAGATGGTTGATGAAGAGATATTCTGCTTTATATTAGAGTAGTAGAGTAGTAGTAGCAGCTATCACCAAAAACCTTAAGGCAGAGAAGGATAAAATGACATCCATCAGTGAAATGCAAATGATAAATGAGACACCTTGGAAGAAATGAGAATTTGAAATGCATTGATGGCACACTTCTTTGATCCTGTGAACCAGTGACAAACATCCAAAATCAGAGTAATATATAACTGCCCTGCCAGTTACCCAAGAGCTACCCCCTCTTTTTTGTTCTGAAAATGATAATGTCTAGAAACAGCATTATTAGGAACTCTGTCAAATCCTTGGGCAATCAACAGTGCTTAGCAGGTAACCTTGAGCCTTCCATTTACATAGGCAGTTCTATGATTAGAAATGGGAGCAGCAAGTAGCACTGGCTTTCTCCGATAGATATCTTAAGTTAGATAGTATTGAAGAAATTTAGAAAATCTATTTTTATTGAAATATAAAATCCTATATTAGCATATTCTGAGCATGGAAGTTACTGTTATGCTACAGAATAGTAATGCTGTAAATAAAATCAAAGAAAACAAAACCAAGACATAGTATTTAAGTGGATTGATTTCTATGATATGAAACTATCCATAACATTTTGCATATGATTTGATAAGTGCAAAAAAGATCACAAAACATGCAATAGCCAAGCATTCTTGACTTGCAAGAAGTAAATAGCAGGATCTAAGGTCAGTGAGGCTTAAAGGTCTTAAAATGAGTGAAGGACTAAATTTGTGTCACACAGCAATTTCTTGGTAACTATATTATGGTACTTACAGAGAGTGTCTCTATATGGAGTATTTGAAAACACTTCCAGATGTTCATTCATAGACTGTGGAGAAGACTGTATGTGTAGAGATCCTTTTCTGTTTTAATGGAAAACCACCCTTAGCTAATGCTATCTGTCATGGCACTGGAAAGTAGTGTGGCAGATTTTGAACTAAAACTAATGAGGGATACACATATGTTATCTTTAAAAAGCCATCACTTTAACCTTTTCGTTCATTAATTTGATTTTATTACAAGTTTCACAATATTTGATATTGTTTGAGCTCCTGGAATCATCTGATGATTTGAAATTTCATGGGTACTAAAAATAAGTAGACGTTATATGATTATGAAGAAAAATAAATATGCAGTCAGAGCCATTAGGTCAAGAGGTGGTTTCTCACACAGCAAGTAATACTGAAGAACTCTTAATTATTTGTGGATGTGAAGGGTTTCTGTGAAGAAGACTGCAAAAGTCTCAGGAAATCCCTTTATCTGAAAACACCTGGACTGTTAGGTGTTATTCCCCTATATTTTTGCCCTGTGCTTATACTTCCTCAGGTGTCCACTTCCTGGAGACTTATCTAACTCCACTGCAGGTGTAGATACATTCTTTGTCTGAAGTAGTCTGCTGCTCTTATATTCATAAGCTAACTTTATTTTAGAACCAATGTAAATAACATAAGAAACACTATAAAATAAAAAATACATGATACTGTATAGAGCACATTTAGGAAAGGAATCCTCATGAATTTTCTCTACTAGTGATTTTTGAGTCTCAGAAGATTTGTGTCTGTTTTAAATAGTAACATGTAAAAGAATAATTTTGGATTTCCCTGCAAAAATAATTTGGGGTAAGAGAGTATATCTGAGAACTTTGGGGAAGGATAGGATGTTTGAAATTGAGTCTTAATGACAGAGGACATGAATATTATTTTTTAAAAGACATACACCTAACTCAAGACTTGAATAAGAAATAACAGCATGTTCAGCAGGAACTGCAGGAAGTCAGAAGAATCTTGAGTTAATCACCCTTTGTTTTAAAGGACAATGGATCATCTGTAAAGAAATGGTGTCTTAAAAAAAGTCCCAAGAAAATTGATGCTTCCAGTAAAAATGACATCACATCAACAAGAGCAATGATTTATTGAAATAAACAAATGCTCTTCTCAGAGGGAGACTACTGCACAGAAGACTAAGTAAATGCTAGAGCAGCTAATACTTTTCTCTAACATATGTACAGCAAAATGTATAGTCAGCATTTTACACTCTTAAGTGCATCACCAAAGGTTAATGTCAAAAGATATACCAGAAAACAGAGTTATAAATCCATATATAAAAAAAGATTTTATTAAATAATTTGTTGTTTTCTGACTTAAATTGCAATTTATTCTTTCTTATAATTTGTTTGTGACTCATGGAAAGAAATAACAAGGAAAAAGTAAGTGGAATATAATGATAACCTAAGTGCCAGCTTTAAATGCAGACTGTTTTTCTAGATTTTCAATTTTCTTTTTTTTTTAAGATTTTCAAACCTGTATAACTAAGTCTAGGAGTAAAAATAACTATCGAGCATGTTGGTGGATTTTTGCAGAATAACTTCCCATTGGCAAAATATGTTCTTTAGCAACAAGCTGTACTTATCAAAGTCACAAAGCTTCACATACTGCAGGGTTTATCTCTAAAGACATTCACAGAACTCTTCAGAAAATCACTACGATAGTAAACAAGAGTACTTTAATTATTCAGAAAAAAGGTCAGCAAACTTCACACTCTCCAAAGGCCACATCAGGCTTAAGCCTCCCAGGCCTGGATTTAAAGGACACTCACACTTACAGAAGTTTCATCTTTTTAAATTCTTTTTAGAATTCATTATACATATTTATTAGAGGGCTCTTAAACTAGGTGTATCTGTTGAAACTAATGTGTCTGATGTTGAATAGTGAGTGCTACTTTAAATTTGGTCACAATCTAGTTTCCCGATACATAAAAGGGCAGTACAGCACATTTTCAGAAGTAACCATACTGGAAGTATTAACTCTATTAGAAATCAACTGAAAATGTTCCACATACAGTGAAATCCTAATATTTAGGAATGATTGTAATCCCACCAAAAGTGCTGTGTTTGATCAAAAGCAGATCTTTTCTCATGTACATCTAGAGGAAAAACAGATAAAATGTGTAACTAAACTGGAGAAAAAAATAAAGATCTAAGAATCGAAATACAAAGAACAGCGTGCTCATGTTCAGTGTTCCTGCTGAACACAGACTAAGAAAAGAATAAAGGAACTCTGAGTAGGATTTGCAAAAAAGTTCTTACAAAAAAAAAAAAGAATTAAGCCACATGGGTTAACAATTTCATCATAATTAGGAAGAAAAATGGAAGGTAAGGAGTTCCATATTAACAAGCATTCACAAGAGAATATCAGAATATCCTGAGCATCATCGTATCGACACACAGTGGATATCCAGCACTAACAAGCGGGTAAAAACATTTTTGCTGAAAACAAGGATAGTTCTTGCAATCAGCGGAGCTAAATAATTTAACACACCCTATATTAGCAAGAAGATTATCCATTTGCCTGAGTAAACTGATATAGGGAATGTTTTAATAAAAGAGCAAATAAATATTTATAGAAATAAGAAATATTTATTCCAAGCAAGTGTTAATGGCAGTGTTAGCCTCAGAGATGTTTTCTCAAGGAAAGGATGAAGAATGGCATAAGCAGAATGTATGAAGTTCATTCTCAAAATATCCTATCCATGACAAAAGCAGACCTACAAGTGACATATGTGCTCATTAAGATGGTTAGCAACAGGTTTAACCTGTGGAAATGAAAAGTCTCCCAGAACTATGTAGAACATGCTTGAGAACTTGCTATACATTCCCTCATAGGTGCAACAACTTTAACTTCTCCACTAAAATAATTATTTTGTGAGACCACAGCTTGGCAACAGTCATGAAAACTACATGAAACAAAGTGTTACAGCTATTAATGACAGTACTTCAACATGCTCCAATATTTACATTTAATGGTTCTAGCAAGTCAACCATCACTCAAGCATACAAACTTAAATATAATTTAGGAGACTGTCTTTAAGTGAAAGCTTTGATTCATAGACCCTCTCATGTTCTGGTAGAAAGAAAACAAAATAATGCTCGAACTGAGAAGAGTCTACTAGAATTTGTGTTTTCCACAAAGATATTTTGTTATGTTATGCGTATTAAATATAGATTAAATTAAAGTTAGAACACATATCATATAGTTTATTATCTTAAAGCACCTGGGAAGATCACGTAAAGGTTATTCTAGCTACCTTCAGCTGCAGAAATAAATTTTCATATATCAAATAATCCAGAAAACTTAATTTCAAATAAAATCATCCAGGTAAATTATTTCAGGAAAAAAAAAACAGTTTATGTCATTGAGTCTATTCTTCTATTTATTTCAAACATGTTTTACAATTAAATGTGCATGTTGAGAATGTCTGACCTCAATCATATTTGTCTGTGAAAGCAATTATAGCTTTATAATAAAATTTGTATGTTTGATGATTTGTTTCTAGCAAGAAGTACTTCTTACCAAATTACATGAAAACAATCAGGGAAAAAAAATCTTGAAACAGGCAAATCATATCCTGATGTCACTCAACAAACAGAACAATTTATTCATGAGACCTTTTTGATCTCGTAAGATCCTTATGCTTAAAATTATACAAAAAGGTTGAAGATTTATGTGTCTGACACATTTGGGATTTAGCCTTACTTTATCCTGTTTCCATGAGTTTTGTCTGTCCTTTATATGTCAGGACATTCTGACATTGCTAAATTCAATATTATGTCTTCAACCCAGGGTATCCCAAAATAATCGGTGAGTGATTTTGTTCCACAAGCAGATAAATGCTTGACTTTGAATGATCTTAGAAGGGATAAATCAGTCATAGATACTCACAGTCAAAATGAATGACTAAAAGACAGTACATGAATGACTAAAAGATAGTACAACCTACAATTTGCAATATGACTGCATCAGATAGCAGCAATTTTAAAGTCGAGAAATTCAAGATGACTGGCAGAAAATAATGTCCTGCATAGTGATTTGTTCACAGGAGGCTGACAACAATTCTTTTGTCTTCTTACTGTTCTGACGCACGGACTCCAAAGAGCTCATAATGGGTTAGAGCAACTATACAAAAGATTGAAATAGTAATATGACCAAACAGCAAAACTCTTCCATCTTGAAGCTTCATGCAGAAGCCATACCTATAATTGACAGTATCTAAAAGCAGGCAACTGATACTTGGACAAATGAGGAAAATAAGAAATGCACTAAAAGTATTTTCATCTGAGGAATAGGATCAACAGGTGAGTATCTTCAGGGATTAGGTGAAACAGTCACACCATCTGAGAAAAAGTGGCACCAAGAGTCAGGTGTTCTTGTTAATTCGATATGAAGAGGTGCTGGGCGTGTGGGAGTGATTCATTAATTATTATCAACAGTTACATGAGACAAAAAAACTATTAACCATAATGTTGTCTCAAAACTAAAAGATAAAAAAATCAGTATTATATGAGCTGAGGTAGAACTGCAAATGAGAGAAGAGCATTATTTTTAAGGGCAGAAATAACTAGGGCAGATCATCTAGGTTGATCTATTTCAAACCTACAGATCTACCCATACAATCTTCTAACATACAACATAAAATTTCTGACACACAATATTCTAGCATTTCTTTCATTTGTAAAATATTGTATTAGAACTGTAATACTGTATATAGTATTTATGTAGTGCCCCCCTATGCATCTCTTTCTATTGCTGTAGGATAAGTCATTTCCTACTCACTACTTCCCTCTTCATGCAGACAAAATTCACTTTAGATCTTCCTTCAGAGTGTTTTTCTGGGAGCTCTTCTTTAGTAATGTTTTGGTCCTCTAAAACTTTCACAAATCTATTGTTGAAGTATAATTTCTTATGTTTTATTCTTATACATTGCAGACTTAAAGTAGGACTGGAGCTGGTTGGTAGATAACGTTTTTGTAATTTGTATGAATCAGAACACCCATGGAAACATATTCATGTTTGAACTTTTTAATGAAATATTACTTAAAAAATAATATTTATTTTTATGTAAATTTTTTCAAGGGAAACATTTTTTCTCTACCACAAAAACTGAAAGTATTGTTGGAGCCCCAATAAAACAATAGACTTGGAGATGCTTTTATTTAAGTGATAAGATTCTTGGGACAATGGTCATTTTACTGTTCCTTTAACCACAGGTACCCAGGAAAGATATTTATTATAACAGTGAATCTAGAAATATACAAAATATGGAGAAATGTATGCTCTCAGAATTTACATTGATCAGATCAAGGGTTTTGCAACAGTGCTGTATTTATCCTGCATCGCCTTGACTATCGATATATCACCGTTGTTATGCTCTTACAGCAGCGACAATGAAGAAGCTCAGAAATGTCATTAGAATTCCAGTGGGGAGATATTTCTAATACTCTTCAGTATAAATAGCTGAAACGATATTTTATATTTTTATACACTCCACAGCATTTTCTCCAAGGGGTAACTTTCTATTTGCTTATTATCGTGTAGGTTATAAATTGTAGTCTGTGTTTCTTCTTTCAAAATGCATAGCCAGTGATATTTAACTATAAAGAAATATATCCCTGGGCAATGAATATAGTCAGAAATTACTAGCTGAATTTAACCAAGAAGAGAATGATCTCCTATTGATGTAGTGCATAAATTTTCAAGTGTGGGACAATGGCCACTATTTATTAACATTTTATCTCTGTATTGAAATGCCTGACCTTGCTTCAGCAGTTTTATGGATAGCAAGATCTAAGGAAGTTCAATTTTTTCCCCTAGAAAAAGAAAGCAACTATGTTGATGGGAATAAATACAACTCAGATGTAATTTTTCAGTTTTTCTTCAGATGTAACAGCAAGATGAATACCTCTATAGCATTTAGAATTCGGATAATAAAAAGACCAACTCTTGTAAAATTGGGGAAATGAAATGCTTTGAAATACATCCTAGCATTGTACACAGGTGAAACTGTAAATCATTTGATGAAGGAACAAAAGCCAGAATTTTTTAGTTATGTGAATGTCTAAAATTACAGGTAAAGATTGCTTATTACTCACCTACATTTCTAAGAACAACAGGACAGGTATGCATCAAAATCTTTGAACAATGAATGAACTGAATGTGGAATTCAGAAATATAAGTTAAAGTAATCAGTTCAAGAAATATAATACTCAGGTTCTTCAGATTTTATAAAGTCTGACATCTGACACAGAAACCTTTGGATAAATAGTCCCAGTGTTTTTCTTCTACTTTTCATTAGAAATATCATTGAATTAAAGATGAAATGATCCAGAGAAGAGAGTGAGAACTGCCAGAATGCCATTCCCAGAGGGATGTGACAATGGAGCCCTGGGCACTTAAGGATCAGAAGTGGTGCTAAGTCTCTGTAAGTCTGAATCTTGGTCCCAGAGAAGTATCTCCTCTGTCATAAGGAGATACCTATGGTGTGTTGGAAAATGAATCTCAGACATACCCTTTCTTTGTTAATTCAGAGCTGCATGTGAGAACCTTGCTGTCCCCCGTATCATGCATAGAGAATATTGATGCCTAGTTTAACACTTAATTCCTCTCATAGAGCTGGGTGTGTGATTTTTTAAACATCACAGAGATAGATGTTTCCCCATAGATGTCTTCCCACAAGTTTTGAAATCCACACAGGCACCTTAAAAATAATGAAAGAATTATAAAAAGTCCAAATAAAAACAGCAAAATGTTGCAGTTCCCAGCATTGCATGGAAAGGAATGTAAAATCATTTTTTGGACCAAAAATCCCCAAAATTTAGAGCAGCTACTTTTACAGGGAACAAAAATGTCTCCTTCTATATAGAAAGTTAATTAAGCATCACCACCTGACAGATGGACTCCCAAACAGGTCTTCTTTATTTCCTCATGTTCCACAGTCCCAGTTTTAAAAGAAGGCAGAGACAGTAAGAGGTGAATATCCTTTCAGGATGAAACAGGGAGTTAGTTTCCAGGCAATGTGATATAGATGCAGCTTTATAACTCAGTCAATGGGATTTGTTCTAAAATTGTGTACAACAAAAGGAATATAGAGGAAGAGACTGGTTTCATTTCTGCACATCCAAAAGGCAGGTGAAAAGATGAATTGTGTACTCTGAATATAACATTATTTCCTTGGGCTTGCTTTTTCTAATGACTGCTTTCTTTAAATAGAAAAAAAAAGGTTTATGGCTTCTATTTTAGGAGCCATAAAGCTTGACACTCACGCAAATATAAGATTTTTGTTAGTCCTGAAATTGCCATCAAGATTCATAGACTGTACAATTCTATTGAGAACAGACTCCTAGCTAAAATAAACTAGCTAATGTGGTCATCAGAACTCAGAAATTCAGATTGTGCGAGGTTGCATGGGAGGCAGAAGCAGTAGTCCAAAGCAAGAACATAGAAATGTCACTGCATAGGGAGTGGGAAAATAAGAACGTGATTCACAAGAACAGGAAGTGCTGGGAATTAGAGCTCCAGAACCTACCATATGGCTATTAGCATTCCATTGACCTAGTAATATTAATTTCCCAGACAGTCGCCATTCAAAAAAGAAACTAAATAGGCTAAGAATCTTTAGTGTGAATAAACAGATATGACAGAGTCTATGTAGTCATGATTAGTACAGAGTAGGAGAAAAAAGCTTGAAGTTCATACTTGAGAAAAGATAGAGAACAAATTCAATTAAGTTGCTATTTCCAATAATACGAAACCTACAAATCCTACAAACTTTTGGTTTCTGTTCTGTTATTTTTAATTGTTAAATTTAAATTATTAATAATTTGGATTAAATAATAATTTAATTTGATAATTCAATAATTTAAATTATCTGGAGATGATATCCAGAGGTTCCATCCAACCTCAACTATTATATGATTTTCTGATCCTGTGATCTTGTGATTCTGTGAAATGAAGACACATACTTGTTTATTTTGATGATAATGTTCTACTGAAATTGACCCACTGAATTGTGTTTGCAAGCTGTTCAGTGTGAGAGTATATGTTGTGAGCAAAAACATATAGACTCTTAATAAGAGTGTTCTTTAAACAAAATTATAATATATCAGAATGAACTTTTGATATTATACTTTTGATCAACAATAAGGTAAATTGCAGTTGCTTTTGAGTTTCAAAACATGAGAAAGAAGAAATTATACTCATGATTTTTTAAATTTTTAAAGTTCTGTAAGGCACTGTGAAGTTTACAACAATGGTGTTCAGATTATTTCATCATTTATTTTGTCTGTTTCATTTGATTTTGATTGTGGGTTGATGACAGAGTATTTTCCAAACAAGCTATCTTTTCCTTTTCCTTCTCCTGTAAAAGAAAAGATCACATTTTTTTTTCTATTTGTTTGTTTCTGAAATTGTTGTGTCCTGAAAAAAGTTATTTTTTTTTATGAAAATTAGCTTTTCCAGAAATCAAGCACTCTTGTTTTTTAGCAATTGCCCAGGTAAGTTGTATACTGTATTTTCTGTCTTAGGTTTGAATGATTACTATTATTAATTTGAAGAAAGAGGAGAGGAGAGGAGAGGAGAGAAGAGGAGAGGAGAGGAGAGGAG